>BPTQ01000009.1:191873739-191959576 GCA_019973895.1 Chrysanthemum seticuspe | reverse complement strand
AAATCCTTTAAACTTAAGTGTAGACTCAAATCTCAAAAATACCAAAAAAAATTACTTAAAAATAGTTGGAAAATTCAAAAAGCAGTTGAGAAGATGAAACAGGCATTGAAGCATGGTTACTTATGGATTTCTCTGGGTTAGTGAACCTGTGGAGGTTCTATAGGAAGTGTTCTTTGGTCCTTGTCCTTGGTTTTCAGCTCAATTCAAGTTGTAAGCTTTTTTAAGCCATTTTGGTATTTCATTGTTAAAGTCATTTGCAAGCTTTAATCTTTGTATGTTTATGTTTCTTAGCTGTAGTTGAGTAGAATTGAACCTTAAAACAGTTTGTTTGTTCATTATAATTTATAATTGTTAAAAATCTTATTTTAACAGTCATTTTAACATAATTATCATTTCTTAGTTTTATGTTGTTGTTATTGTTATTTACTGTTTATTTAGCTTCAGTATATGATAATATAAAGTTTTTAATCAGTTGTATGGTTTTAATCTGAGAATCCTTTTGAAAAGCTTCAAATCAGTTCTAAAAAGAGGTGTTTGGATTGGTTTGATAATCAGTGTTATAAGCTTGCTTTATTGTTCATTATTGTTGTTTTAAGTCATACATGTGTCTAATAACTCATTTCAGCAAGTAAACTTAGTTCTTATTCCACAAAAAGTCAAAATATCAAATTCCATTCCTTGACAGTTAACTGTCAAGGATTTGGAAGGTGAAATCCTTCATGTGGTTGCATACCTTGGTGCTTTAGCTTAAAATCAACTTATCATAGCTTATTATAACATGTTCAGTCATTAATATTGATCTAAAGTTCATAAAAGTCAAACTAGTTTAATTTTATAAAAAGTCAAATTTTCATATACCTGTTTTTGAATAAAATGAATAATTTTATATAGGATTAGATATTAGGATTTAGCTTAAGCCCTTTTGGGATATCAATATTCAGCTGCTAAACAAAAATACAAAAATATTAGCTTACTCTTAATTAGCTTATAGATAGCTTATTTTGTTGTTTCTTTGGGACCCCTTAACTGAAAACCTCCCCTGTGCACAGAAGTTACATGCCCTTTTCATAAGCTTGTAAAAAGCTTACTAATGGACTATACTTGGTAAATTTTAGTTCTTTTGGTATCTTTCCTTGCTGGCTTGAGAGTCCAAGTTTAATTTTCTAGTTTTTAGCTTATTTGATAAGCCTGCTCAGGGCTTTTATTTTTGTCCATTTTTATCTAGTTCAACTAATCAATCAGTGTTTTACCAGTTTTTCTAGAGCTTCTACCAAGCTTATTAGTGTAAGCTAAGCTTAGTATTTTAGATTTTTGGAAAGCTCAGCTGGTATACTAGCTTGTACCAGTCTTTATTTTCATTCCTTAGCTAATATAAGTGCTTAAAATTAAGCTAGAAGTTGCCTAGAAAACCAATAGTTCACTGTGTCACAGTGGTGAATTTTGCTTATTTAGTGCTTAATCAATGCTTATTTCCTAGTTAACTAGCATGTTCAGTTGTTAATTTAGCTTATCATCAGTTTCTAGCTTGTTCTCAATTATCATTTAGCTTATTTAGTAGCTCATAAGCCAACTTGGCTTTAATCTTATGCTTATTTTCATTTTTGGCCATTGTTGAGAATAATAAGCTCATACTGAGCTTATTAATCATTTCTGTAAAAAGTTGTAGTTAGAAAGGTTGCTTATTATCTTGTGCTAAATAAGTTTCAAAAAGAAAAACAAAAAAATAAAATAGTTTAAAAAAAAGTGCCACTGCTGGGACTCGAACCCACGCCACTTAGCTCACGCACACACTCTCTACCGTTTGCCCTTGGGACTTGTCTCAGTTTTCTTTTGCACAATCAAATACATAACCCTCTTTTGTCTCATTTAGCTTATACGTACATTTAGCTTATTTGTAGCTTATTAAGAGTAGCTTTTTCATTGTTTGTATTTTTTATAAAAATGTAATAGTATTAAGTATTTTCTAAAAAAGTTTCAGATTTTTATAAATAGTTTTAGTATTTTTAAACATTTAATTAGTGTTTTATAGTAATTAAATCATAATAAAAAATATAAAAGTCTAAAAAATATAATTCTTTTTTGTAAAATTTTCTTTTATCATATATTTTGTAAGAAAATTAGTTTTACACTCGTAGGCCTTTTATTTCAATAATTTTACGTTTTATCTTGCGCTCCAGCGCCATTTTCGTAAATAACGCTCGTTTCCGTTTTAAATAACGTTTTTAAGTAATTTAAGTTTACGTTTTAGTTAATATAGTTTATTTAAGTTATTTTATTTTATAAAATCATAAACGTTCATCAATCTGTAAAAATAGTGATAGCGTTTATTTAATAGATTTTATCTTTTATTTCTTTTAATTTGCATTTAAGTCGCTTTAATTTGTAAATCTTTTCTTTAGGTAATTTTCCATCCAAAACCTTACTGATCACTATCCTTAGTGATCATTCTATCATCTGAAGTTGTTTAAACACCAATTCATCCTCCGTGGGACTTAACGACCCAGGAATTCCCTATATTCCTCTGATCTTAATTGCATTTGTGTTTAAGCTGTTTTAAGTCTTTTAGACTTGACTGTTTAGCACCAAACCAACTGCCGAAAGAGGATATGTCGGACCACATCCCTAGTGCAATAGATGTTTGTTGCACCATTCTGGACCCTGCACTGTAAAGTGTGACAAGTGCAACAAAGTAGGTCATCAAGGTAGAAATTGCCGAAACCCTGGAAATGGAAACAACATGCCTTTGGCAAACATGAGTTGTTATGGATGTGGAGAGAAGGGTCATTTCAAGAGTCAATTCCTTAAAAGGAATGTCGCTCAACCCAACAATGCGCATGCAAGGGCGTATGTGCTAGGAGATGGAGACGTGCCGTTGAACCCAGATGTTGTGACGGGTACATATTCTCTTAAGAATCATTCTTCAAAAATCTTGTTTGATTCTGGAGCTGATAAGAGTTTTGTATCTACTACCTTTGCACCAAAACTTGAAATAATCCCAATTGCCTTAGATACAACATATGAGATAGAACTAGCCGATGGAAAGATAATAGGAACCAACACCGTAATCCGTAATTGCCTTATTCTTTTACAAGACCACTCGTTCTTTATAGATCTTTTGCTGATCAAGCTTGGTAGTTTTGATGTGGTAATTGGCATGGATTGGTTGTCTAAACACCATGCTAGGATTGTTTGCGATGAGAAAACCGTTCATATCCAAATCAACGGTGAAACCTTAGTCATCCAAGGAGATCAAAGTAGAAATTACTTGAGCATCATATCCTGTGCGAAGTCGATACAGTACATGGAGAAAGGATATTATGCCTTCTTAGCTCATGTAAAGGAAAAGAAGTCGGAAGAGAAACGACTGGAGGATGTACCTGTAGTTAGAGAATTCCCTAAAGTATTTCCAGAAGATTTGCCTGGACTTCCACCTGCTCGACAAGTCAAATTTCAAATCAATCTTATACCTGGAGCTACACCCGTAGCACGAGCACCATACCATTTAGCACCCTCTGAAATGCAAGAGCTGTCTAAACAACTACAAGAGCTATCTAAGAAAGGATTCATTAGACCAAGTTCCTCACCCTGGGGAGCATCGGTTTTGTTCGTCAAAAAGAAGGATGGATAATTTCGAATGTGTATCGATTATAGAGAATTGAGCAAGCTCACAATCAAGAACCTATAACATATTGGTTTTCATAAACACATAACACATCAATAATATGGGGTGTACACTATGAGTTTTAGAGAGAGAAAGTAGAGAGTTTTGGGAACTTAGTGAGATAAAGAAAAATGATATTGAAAAGCTCCAACCCTCTACCTTAGGAGGTAAAGGGTATTTATAGTTTCTTACAAGACACGCCTCCTACGGGCTGTGGATCAGGCATACTGTGGGTAAAGACCCGTCCGTCCTCCACGGTGTTACTTAACAAACTAATTAATAACATTAAATGAATATGACTACGAGCTTTCTAACGAATACATATACTTGAGGTGACCGACTCTTTAACTACTCGATTTTGTAAATCCTAACAATCTCCCCCTAAGGGAGGTCACCTCCATTTACATTAATTACAAACAGATATTACATATTGGGTGTTCTTGGATTCTTAATTAAATTCTTTGCTCTGTAGTTCGTAGCCTTTGATTCTTCATGTTCCGCATGTTTTGTTATTTCAAGTGGAGGTCTTTAACTGATCCACATGATGGTGAGATATGAGCCAACTTTGAGATCATCAGCCACAGTAAATCTCTGACTCATCCATTGTTGTATCGCCATGATGTGATGTTGTTACTTTTGGACCGACATGCTCACATTTTGGATCAAGAAATCTTTTTATCAGAGTTGCGGAAGCATTTGTTGATTCATGACATTACAGCAGTGTAGCAGAAGCATGGAGTGGAAATATCAGAGTCACTTGATGAAGATATGCACTTATCATGATTTCTTTGAGATGAACGTGATGTGTGAGCATGCGGCTATGGATTGACGCCTCAGTTCTGATCAGCTGCAACTGTCGGGTGTTCCTGCATACAACAGTTAGCAATAAAGCGCATGAAGGTGTCTTTGATTACATTCGTTTAATGAAGTTACAAGAACCACAGTTCCCCGTTGATCAGTACAAGTACTGCCTGTGATCAGGTATAATTCCGAAGAATCTCCTTGACAGGGTTTCGCAGCTGCTCTAGCCGTTCTCAAACTGAAACGTCTCAAAGAAGACAACGCGGAGTGAGTGAACCAGCAAATTGAGATTTACTGATTGATCAAAAATGATTTGAAAACAATTTCGTATTACTTGCAGAAATAGTTTTGTGATACGACGAAGGTTTTATAGGAAAAATCAATTTTCAATCATAAATACCCCTTTTTAATTTTGAAAACATACTACTGAGTTGATGTGCTTAAGAAAAATTGTTTTACGCACAACGACCAATTTTTCAAAGGTATCCGTCAATCCATTCCTGAACCAGGGTTGATTCAATATATGAATCGCCCCATTGTTTCTGTCCAATTGTCACATGTTTGATCTATTGGATAATTCTCACATGCCACCCACCAAGAGCTTGTTTGATGTTGACTCTAGAAGGTTTTCCATCTTTATTGTGAATATGATAGCATATCACTCAGATGTTCTGGAAATTACCACAAGGATAATGCGTAGTACTCTTAAGATATATTCTTACTTTCCACATTGTGTGAAACAGTGAGTCTTCATTGATTGTGTCTTAATGAGATTTATTGATAATCTCTTGGCTCTAGACTCAATTGTGCATTTTGGTTTCCTATGCCGGAGACTAGGTAGAGGGTCTCCTTCTTCAATATCAACAATCTCTAAGAGAAAGTCGATAGGTTATGTAGGTTCCCCGTGAGAATGAAACAAGTCCTTTTAAGAGGAACTTGAGTAGTTTGGGAAGTTGTAGTGCAGTGCGTCACTGGGTCCATGACGTCTTGTCTTCAATACTAGTGTTACCTTGCTAACCACTAGTAGCATATGAATTGAACTCGGTTTTGCCCTAAGGTTGAATTAATAGAGGGCTATTTCTTTTCACCCTTTTCTCATTCAATTCTTTTTCATTCTTCAACCCCTTCAGTGCTTACCGAGAATTCATAACTAGAACCTTGTTGGGTTTATTCCAGTTCTAGCTCTATATCAGTCCGCACTCTTCCCATATTCTCACTTTTCTTCTTTTTCATCATACCTAAGGACTTCTACACTATATAGTGGATTGTCCCTGGGTAGATCCCTTCGGCTCTGGCGGGATCGTGGGAACAAATACCTAACCTAACCATCCTTATAACTCCATACACAAAGTAAAATTGGTCGGTCTTTTGGTATTGTTCATTCCGCCCCGAAACCAATTGAAAACCATTTGAAAATCAATCAAGGTACTTGTGATATATAATCAAAGCATTTTGTACCTTAATTGTTTTTGATATTTTAGAAATGCTCCCCCTCAACATATATGCATCCAGTATTCGAAATTGTTTTAGCACATGGAGGCAAAAGGACTTGGAAATCTTAGATTAAGAATGAAAGATTCAATCTTTGATTAACTTTTTCTAAAATGATTATCATCACTTCCCGATCAAATCTAGTATTTAAATATTTTGGATAAAACAATTTTGGGAAGGATGAGGTTTTCATTTGATTGCTCCCCCTCAATATGTGCATCGAGATTCGAAAGAGTTTTGCACATATTAGAGGGAACCTGCACTTTGAGAAAAATCAATCAGGTTTCAATTCTTTTTGGTTTAAGATAAATACTCCCCCTTAACATGTGCATGGAAAATTTGAAATCGTTTGGCACATGTAGGGAGGAGAGCTTGTTATTATATTTCTAAACCACTTCTCAAATTATCAGTTTATATCCAATTTAAATCACAAATTCTCCACCGATCACAATTTTCAAATCCTTTGAGATTTGTGATCTCTATTGATTTAAATTAATTTAGAAAACTTTTGAGGAGAATTGTGACTTGCTTTAGAAAAAATATTTTAACTGATAAGAATCGGATTCTGAAACTTTAAACTCCAATGATTAAACATGCTTAAGTATCTTATGAAAACACAACATTAGCCTTGGTCTGGATTCAATTGTACAAAAACATTGTTCTTTTTTATTATCCAAAATTAGACCTTGCTGGATTACGTACCAATTGTTTGAAAAATAAGTTTTTGATTTGATTGATGACAAATATTTTTCAGAAGAATATTTAGAAGGAAAATTAGATTAAGCATGGCTCTGTTCTTTCTTTTAAAACGGGTTACTGCCTGAAATGACAATAAACCATCATTTTTCTCCATCCCAATTTTATTTTATTTTATTTTATTTTTTTATTTTTTTTAAGGGTTTATGTACAATTGAACTTCATCTAAAGACCCGTGCCATTCTTTGAGTGACAAATCAAAGTCCATAGATATTATCGAAGAATAGAAATAGATGGGAAAAATAATATTTTTGGGCTTTTTCAAAGATTTTCTGATTTTGCATGGATTTTTTTGAAATTTTATATTTTTCTATTTTCATTTTGCTGGTTTTATAATTTTGTATTTTTCTTTTTGAATAATTATGTACAAGAGATGGATGAAGAAAAGCCTTTACTCCTCATCTTCCTCTTGAAGACGTTTGAGTATTTCCGGTTGTAGACTCTTTAGACCAAGTCGTGGAACGATAAACTCAAAACGTTCTCTAGGAAGAGCTTTGGTGAAGATGTCTGCTAACTGATATTCAGTCTTCACAAAATATAGTTCCACCGCACCATTCTCCACTTGCTCCTTGATAAAGTGATGTCGAATGTCGATATGCTTTGCTCTTGAATGTTGAACGTTGTTGCATGAGAGAGCAATGGCACTCTTGTTATCAAAGTACAAAGGGATTTTGTTGAATTCAAAGCAATAGTCAGATAATTGGGATCTCATCCATAGGATTTGAGCACAACAAGATGACATGGCTATGTATTCTACCTCTGTAGAGGATATTGAGGTACTCATTTGTTTCTTTGAAGACAAGCTCACCAGCTTATCACCCAAAAATTGAGCACCTCCTGACGTGCTTCGACGTGTATCTTGACACCCTGCATGGTCAGCATCTGCATAGGCTGTTAGTGACATACTGGTGTCCTTCGGGTACCAAAGTCCCATGTTGATGGTTCCTTGGAGATACCGAAAGACCCGTTTAACCGCTTCAATGTGCTTTTTGGTAGGCTTATGTAGGATCGTGTATTTTATTGTGTTGATGATTCGGGTGGTCTTGGATGATCAAAATACATGTTTTCCATAGTTAGAGAGTTAGTAGAGAGAGAGAGAGGGTGTTCTTGCTAGAGGTTTACACAAAGGGAATATTAGATTAAAATGAAGCACCACCCCTTCCATGGATGGAAGGGGTATTTATAGTTACAAGAAATACGACCTCCTATCGGCCTGTGGATCAGGTATACAGTGGGTAAAGACCCGTCCTTCCTCCACGGTGTTGCACTAAGCTATACTACGCTACAAACTAATAAATAAACTACTAAATAATGTAAATAACGATATGTCTACGAGCTAACTTATGCTAGATAATATTAGGGGTGACCGACTCTTCACTATGGAATTTTCTAATTCCTAACAATCTCCCCCTAAGGGAGGTCACCCCATGTTATACATTTCGAAACCTAGCATTCTATTCTTGTCTTTGTTCTTGAGCTCGTAGACTTCAATTCTTCATTTCTACAATTTCGCAATCTTTGTGCTTTAGAAGTGCAACTTCAAAGTCCGCATAGTTTTGTACTTTAAGTGGAGGTCTTTGATCTGATCCACATCTTGATGATCTTTGAGCTTTCTTTGAGATCATCAGCCACAGTAAATCTCTAGATCACCCTTAGTTGTGTTGCCATCATGTGAAGTTGTGACATTCGGACCGACATGCTCACACTTTTGAATCATGACATCTTTCCATCAGAGTAGCGGAAGCCTTACTGGTTCATGATATTTGCAGCAGCGTAGCAGAAGCATAGTATAAAAATATCAGAACCAGGTTATGTAGATATGCACCAGTCACGATTTCTTCAATTAAGTGTGGTTGCTGTGAACATGCGGCTTTGGATTGACTCCTCAATTCTGATCAGCTGCAATCTTCGGGGTGTACCTGCATACGACAGTTAGCAATAAAGTGCACGAAAGTGTCTTTGATCACTTTCGTTGAATTGAGGTACACGGCCCACGGTTCCTCGTTGATCAGTACAAGTACTGCCTGTGATCAGGTAGGATTCCTAAGAATCTCCTTGACAGGGTTTCGCAGCTGTTCTAGCTGTTCTCAAACCGGAACGTCTCAAAGAAGACAACACGGAGTGAGTGAACCAGCAAATTGAGATTCACTGATTGATGAAAAATGATTTGAAAAACAATCGCGTATTGCTTGAAGAAAGAGTTTTGCAATACAACGAAGGTTTTATGAGAAAGATCAATTTTCAAACAAAATACTTTTTGTGTTAGAGAATGAGTACACATTCGACGTGCTAGTGAAAAGAAGAGATTCGCACATCGAACGGTTTTTCTAAAAGTATTTTTCAATCAGAGATACTTTTTTTTGAATTTTGAAAACATAAGTACACATTCGACGTGCTAGAGAAAAGAAGATTTGCACATCGAACGGTTTTTCCAAAAGTATTCGTCAATTCATTTCCTGGACCAAGGTTGATTCAAGATTGAATCTCCCCATCGTTTCTATCCAGTTGTCACAAGTTTGATCTTACGAGAAGATCTCACATGTCACCCACCAAGAGCTTGTTAGATGTTGGCTCTAGAAGGATTTCCATCTTCATTGTGAATATTTTTACATATCACTCGGATGTTCTGGCAATACCACAAGGATAATGCGTAGGACTCTTAATATATACTTACTTTCCACATTGTGTGAAACAGCAAGTCTTCAAGAATTTAGTGTCCTAACGAGATATTGTGGACGATCTCTTGGCTCTAGACTCAATAGTGCACATTTGGTTCCTGTGCCGGAGACTAGGGAGAGGGTCTCCTACTTCAATATCAACCATCTCTAAGAGAAAGTCGATAGATTATGTCGGTTCCCCGTGAGAATGAAACAAGCCCTTTTAAGAGGAACTTGAGTAGTTTGGGAAGTTTAGTGCAGTGCATCACTGGGTCCATGATGTCTTGTCTTCAATACCAGTGTTACCTTAGTAACCACCAGTAGCATATGAGTTGAACCCGGTTTCTGCCCTAAGGTTGAATTGATGGAGGGCTATTTCTTTTCACCATTTTATCATTCATTTCTTTTTCATTCTTCAACCCCTTCAGTGCTTACCGAGACTTCATAACTAGAACCTTGTTTGGTTTATTCCAGTACTAGCTCAGTCTTAGTCTGCACTCTTCCCATTCCTCACTTTTCTCCTTTTTTAAATATACCTAAGGACTCTACACTATCTAGTGGATTGTCCCTGGGTAGATCCCTCCGGTTCTGGCGGATCGTGGGAACGAATACCTAACCTAACCATCCTTATAACTCCATGCATAAAGTAAATTGATCGGTCTTTTGGTACAGTTCATTCTTCCTTAAAACCAATTGAAAAATCATTTGGAAAAACAATCAAGGTACTTGTGATACGAGATCAAAGCATTTTGTACCTTAATAGTTTTGATCATTTAGAAAACCTCCCCCTCAACATGTGCGTATGATTTAGAAATTGTTCACCACAAGGAGGCAAGAGGACTTTGAAATATTTTCTTTGATCACAATTTTCATACGAAAAAGCCATTTGATTTCCATGGTAAAATTCTCCCCCTCAATATGTGCATAGGATATTTAAAATCAATTTTATCACATAGAGGCAAGAGTTCTTTTGAAGCACATCCACGATTACAAAGGAGGCTAGATTTGAACTTTTAACCAGAAGATGTGACAACGGCGTTAATTCAGTATTATTTATTTGAGATTGAAGTGAAATATCACGGGCGAGTGTACTTAGTATCTGAAGGTATCGGGGATGGTTGGATGAAGATTCTTCGAGATCCTTGTTCGAGCTTAATCAAAAACGAAGACTTGGAAATCTAGTTATTGTTGGGTGTCTTTTACCTTTTCTTTTACCAATTGGGGGAATTGGGCTCACAACACCACAAAATAACACTTTAAGGAGTTACGTTGTAGTGCTCAGTGTCACATTGAATTGTGGAGTTTCAAGAGGTGATGTACGTCTATTACTTGATGGTTGGTTGGATGAAGAGTATAGAGTACTTAGAGATTCAATGGAGGATGAAGTCTCGGCACCGCTCTTTGTTACATATGTGCAAGTTTAAGTCACGAGTTCGGGGTAGTTTACTTCAGGGTCAAATTCATCATACTGGGTTTTCTCCATCAGCTGTCACGACAAAGAGCCTACTGAATGATAATGGGTTGATTACAAGTTTTGCCAAAGAGAGTTGAAAAGAGAGAGATTATGACGTATGAACACAACAGTTCATGCCTCGTTCTCTAAAGAAAAGGAAAGTGTACGTCTCAGTGCGCTTTATCTTCAAAAGAAGAGAAATCTTCTTATGACGTTTGAACACAACAGTTCAAGCCTCGTTCCTCAAAGAAAAGAAAGGTGTACGCTTCAGTGCGCTTTATCTTCTGAAGAAGAGAAATCTTCTTATTATGACCATTCTCATCAACATGCTTCATACTTTTTCCATATGCTTCAGTCATCAAGTGAACCGGGCTACCATTGATTGTTTTCTCATTCCACTTGCTCGATTATAATGAAGATGGCGACATCTCGTGCTGATTTTGCGGGAGAGAAGTGTGAATAGAACATTCGGATGATTTTCACTTATTTAGTCAAGAATGGCATCTCCGTATGCAATTCTTGAGGGAGAGAAGAAGTGTGAATTTTTTGCATTGTTGATTGATATTTGAGAATATAAATGGTCATACGGCTCTAAACTCATGTAAGAACCGAGCCTGTTCTTATCGGGTCATCTTCACATGGATTTTTTCTCTTCTAAGAGCCGTTGGTTGACATCTTCACTCGGATTGATGAGTTTATCGACAAAGTGCTTCCGGTTAATGCTACGCGTATACATCAACATGATGATTCCGAACAATCTCTCTGTTCTTTTTTGATGTGATTGGTAGTTTGGTGTTACCATCTTGTGTGTTCGTTGCGGCCTGATTGCTGATTTCCTTGATGAACATCTTTCTGTTCTTGTTTGATTGGGAGGGATTTTAGTTAAGGGGTAATGCAAGATGTAAGTTGATTGGGATGCTTTTTGGTGATGTTCTTGTTTTGGTGAGTTGAAGATGTTAACTATCTATTCCCCAACTGGACAATCTTGAAGAAGGTCGAGTCTACAGTCTATTCTACATTTTCTGCTACATGTTAGAAGACTAAAAGACGAGTTGCAGTTGATTATCAAAAGACTTCTTCTTAATCTGGTCATTCATCATACAGATTGTCAGTTTAGGGGAGAGCACTAAGTGGGGGAGAGTGATATGTCGAATTTAATCCCCAATTAGACTTGCTCATACTCTTTAGCAGTGACTCCTCGAGACGTGGTTATTGACTATTTCGCGTATTAGACATTTGACACAAGTTGATTACTTCAGAGTTAATCATTTATCACTTATTTGAGATTGAAGTTGACTTTCACAAAGGCGTGTTCTTATTTGATAACTTGCTCGGGCTTAAGAATTTGAGTTGAAGACTTGGTTTATCTAGTTACCAGCAGTCGAGGTGGATGGTTGAAGACCTGGTTAACTATCACTATTAGGAGTTACTTTGTTTTACTCAGTGTCACACGCATATGACGGTGTGGATAATCGCAAGAGGTGTTAATGTCTCATACTTTGCTTGAGTTGTGAGTACTTAGAGATTTGCTTGAAGCATAAATTCTCTACACCGTTCTTCCATCATTAGGTGCAAGCTTAAGATACAAATGTGGGGAAGTTGACTTCAGTTTCAAGTAGGGTATATCGGTTTTTCTTCATCAGTGGTCACTTCAAATTGTCTTCATAAGGGTTGATAAAAATAGTCAGAGAGAGTCTTCAGCAAGTTGATTCTCACAAATATATTTGTGCTTATAGTGTTCTTCTCAAAAGATTTCAAGTATTTGGGCTTACAAAGAGTTGCTGATTCTGAAATGTCAAAACCAGCAAGGGGGAAGGAGACAAGCATCTAAACGCGAGTAAACTTGATGAACTTAATACTTCTAAGTAATTGAAGATATCCCGGGAAGACAAATGTTATTACCGCAGAGAAACTCAAGGTTTGACTCATGGCGAGTAAACTTGATGAGCTTAATACTTCTAAGTGATTGAAGATATCCCGGGAAAACAAATGTCATGACCGCAGAGAAACTCAAGGTTTTACTCATCAAGGCGTTTAGTGTTCTTATTCCAACTATGTGGGAGAAGAGATGGAAGAGTTAGTTTCTGAAGATGAAAGAGGTACACAAGTGTGTGATGATTTTGATGTTATCACAATCATCAGGGGAGAGAGGTTGTGTACATTGGGGATGCTTAGCTATTTTACTTGAGGGCTTAATCAGTGATTCAGAGATATAATCACTTATTCCGGAGTTGAAGATCCGCAGAGATAATCCTCCGCAGAGATAATCAGTGATTCGGCCTGCCTCTTCAATGTTATTGGTTATTCTCTCTTTGGGCATTCGGGTACTTAGGGTTCTTGAGCTTCATACACTTTCTTCAGGGGGAGAGAAAAGTATACATCGGGGTTATTCTTTGGCTATTGGACTTAATCTGCAACTTTGATGGTATAAGTTTCTTTGTCTTCGGGTATGTGTATTCGGGTTCGTGAGCTCTATTCTAAGAGACTGACAGCATCAATTCATCTACTTGGGGGAAGTGTTCTCTTGACAGCTCGTTGGGGATGCATTGCTTCAGACTTCAGTGGTAATGAAATTTGAGAAGAGTTATTTATGTGTGGGATGATACGTTGCTGTTCTTGTTGATGATATAACCTCGAACGAAGAATCACGGTGATTATTCTTGAAAGGAGCAGCGGAATTTATGATAATGGTGTGCTTCTCTGTGCACCTGGCTAAGGCAAGCTTGAAATAGAGCTTCGAATCTGCTCAGCTAAAGGATTTTGGGTTTGGGGGGAAGCTGCCAGAGTCTCACTTTCAGTTGGTTCAATTTCTTTCTTCGATTCAAGAGCCCTGGAAGCTTTGGTGGTGAATGTTTAAGAGTTGATGACTTCTATCTTCTACGACGTGCTGCTCGATATCCTTATCTCGGTACTCGTATCATCATCTTCTTTTACTATATCATCTTCTCTATCTTTGTATATATTTTTTTAAAACCAAATACAAAAATATAAAACCAGCAAAACAAAATAGAAAAATATAAAACCAAGAAAAAGAAAATAGAAATATATAAAACCTACAAAAACTCATATAAATCAGAAAATTTGAAAAAAACCAAAAATATGTTTTCCAAGACATGTCTTCTGGTATCGATAACATCTACGGTCTTAGAAATGTCATTCAATAATGGCACGGGACCATAGATGAAGTTCGAGCAGGAGGTGTAAATATTTTTTTCTTTTACATGTCTCAAAATATGGCTTGCAGTTACTTCAGACTGTAACCCGTGGTTAAACAATGGCTTGCTATTATTTTTGATAGCAACCCGTTTTTCAAGAAAGGAAAGTGCTACGCTTAAACTATTTTCAAAATATTTCGTGCACTTATCCTAAAAACAAAACAAGGAAAGTATGTCGAAGGACTGCTGTTCCTACACAAATGTTTTTCCGTCTAAAATTCTTCAGAAAAATATTTGGTGTTTTAACAAAATGGTGGTTAATGAGTTGCAAAACCAATCAGTTTCAGAGTTTTTCGTAAAAAATTGAAAACTCAATCAATGACTTTAGCGCTTTTAATCTTTTCAGAAAATAAGTCATTGATTGAGGGGGAGAATGTTTTCAAATCTATATCATCTAACGAGCTTTCTTGATTATCCTACGTGCTTAATTAAAAATGATATTTGCCTGTGTAGAAGGACTAGGAATTTAGGATATGATTGTTAGGTTTAGATGATTAGAGTTTGATTAACACATAAACCCCATGCCTTATATGATCTGATTGTTATGTTAAATTGACTTTAATTAGTCGATTGTTGTTTGGGTGTTGTCGACCACCATATATTTGTATGTGTGTTCACTAACATATGCAGGTATATTGGTATATAAGAATGTTCCCGATCCGGATCCCACAAATGAACATGATTGGATGCCGCAAGGAAAGGGTAACGATATCTTGGGTTGACAAATGAAGAAACGGAGCTTAATTGGACTTCAATGGAGAGTTGGCATAAATGCAACGTAAGAGGTATCACTGCATCAGCAGATGGTTTTCTTCTAAGTGATTGAAGAAACGGAGCTTAATTTGACCTCAGTTGACATTCAAAATGCAACATAAGAAGAAGTCTCACTGCATCTGCAGACGGTTTTTCTTCCAAGCCCTACAGCAACAACAGAAGCTTCTCAACCACTTAATATATCTTTGTGCAGGATACCATTTTTAAACAATTTTGAATAAGTTGATTAAATTGTTTTGAAAATGGAAAAATATTGTTTTGAAAATAAATTGGACTAAATTTTGAAAATCACCGGACTTCATTTTATCAAAATTTAAGTCACTCAATTATCGACTTCGGTCATCGATTGAGGGGGAGTGTGATTTAATTTAAAATATTTTCAAACAAAATATCTTCAAAAGAGTCCGTTTGTACAACAATAAGTGGTGATTTAAAGATTTAATGTTATGTCATGGTATGATTTTTTCTTTAGAATCAAGATCTGTCAAAATGAAATTTTTTCTGTTCTTGTTTGATTGTGAAATTGTTTTATTTTACTAAAAGATCTCTTAAAACAATCATACCTGACACTAACAATCTTTAATGTCTTAAAATGGTCCTTATCTGTCATTTTTCAAAATCAAATCTTGCCACGTCTTTCCCCAAAATTTTCTAAATGATTTAAATCTTTTGGGATCACAAATCTCAAATGGTTTGAAATTTTGATCGCGGGAAAGATCATGATTTAAATCTCTTATCTGTTTAAATGGAATTGGTTTTAGTCCTTTATAGGCACTCCTGCCTCCATGTGCCAAACGATTTTAATATACATAATGCACATGTTGAGGAGGAAGATTTATCCAAAAACATGATGAGTATTTAAACCAGGCCACATATTCTCCCATGTTTTCTAAACCTTATTAAATCACTTGGGATCCAAAATCTCAAAGGGTTTGATATTTTTGATCGGGGGAGAATTTGTGATTTAATAATGAAATTTGATAAAAGGTGATCGTTTTGATTTAATTGTGCACGCTGCTCGTTCATATGTGCTAAACGCTTTCGAATCTTGAAGCACATTTTGAGGGGGAGCATAACTATCGAGGTACAAAAGCCTTTTAAAGTTATTTATAAAGTACCTTGATTGAGTTATCAAATGGTTTTCTTAATGGCTTTTGTAATCGTGGATGTGCTTCAAAAGAACTCTTGCCTCTATGTGATAAAAGTTCAAATCTAGCCTCCTTTGACGTTTTAAGTGAACTATGATAATGGTTTCATCCCGACCATGGTAAGAAGCACATAACCCCGTAAAACCATGTAGTAACCAAACTGCCATGATGAATATCCAAACACACATTCAATTTATGAAGTACACCCTTTTATCCCTTCTTCAAAGTAGGAACCGTAGTACCAGCATCAGATAAGATCCAGAAATACACCTTCCTTTCTCCAGGATGGTCCATCAATACGGGATTTTACAATTCTATGGTTTAAACCGAAAAATAGTTTCTTTCGCGGGATTTTACAAAACAAGAATAAACCGTAAGATAGATCCAGAAATACACTTTACAAATACCAGGATGTTTCCATTGTCACGGGATTTTACAAGTCTATGATTTAAACCGAGAAATAATTTATTTCGCGGGATTTTACAAAATCAAGACAAAACCGTAAACAATGTCAGCTTGAATGTGTTACGACAACTTTGGTTTCGGTGAACATCTGTTTTAGGGGAACATGCATTGGTTCTTCAACGATTCTTCTCCACCATGAACAATTCTATACTCAAATGTAGACAGCTTCACAAACCATACTAAGTCAAGTAGTATATACTACTTCCCCCTGGAGGTTGACCGTAACACATCAAAGTACACGTTTCTCCCCCATGATGGTTTCGAACTTTCGGAAGCATCATAACGTGTACGACTATTTGCACGGCAAGTTCTTGTCATAAGCAAACATCTTTAAAAAATCATGACTGACGCTGACGATTCTTAGAAAGATTTTGCTTAGACTGTGAAGTATCATTGACATTTTGAGGAGTCGAATATCTCATGGGAATTCCAGAAATTGAACCTCCATTGATTCGTCGGCTAATAGTAATGACCACGTATGAAGATAACGTCACTTCAATAAAACCGTACACAAACCCCGTAGTCATTTTTCACTTTTTCGCTCAAGCCGTAAATTTGTATCCCTCCGTGAAAATTCATCATACCAAAATACCATTCATTGTTGCCAATATTTATTCTAGTGATATATAAATTACAGCCCAAGAATTAAATCAGCCCATCTCATACAATTCGTATGATACAATTCGTATGACATAGACATGGCAGCCCAATGAATAAACCAACTCCATTCCAACGGAAGCTTTTTAACCGTGAAACCCAATAGAAAGATTGGATATCCCAATCTGAAGCCCAAGTGAGGAAACCGGTGTATAAGATTTACACGTGATATATCACTTTGACCTAAACACACATTTCACAATATTACGCCTACCCACTTGATACTTTTTCTCTCCCACATAACCCTAAATCTGCTTAACAAGAGCGCCTACCATACTCTCCCAAATCAGATCTAACAAACAACACATCTCCTTTAACAAATCAATTACCACATATCTCAATCTCAGTTCCTATTTATCATTCATATTCGAGCAAATAATAAAATATCTCCATTCTTTTTGTACCAGATTCGAAGACCACAAGTAAGATGGCTTCAAGATCTTTGATAAAAGGGTCTCGGGTAGGTCCATGTGTAATTGTTATATCGTTTTCGATTCTTTTTCTTTTTAAAGTCATGAACGAATTTAAGACAAGATATAACATATTTGTTATAATCTTTCTTTGTTATTCGAATATCAATTGGAGCATGCCTTCGAAAATGATATATGATCAATGAGGATAATTGTTTCAAGTAAAACAATCTTTAAAAGATTGCAAAAAAAACTTAAAAACAAATCTGAGATCGGTAGTACTTTTTCTTTTTGAGTCTTTGAATGAAGTGGTGATGAGATAATAGTAGATGTAGATGGTGTTTGATGTTGAGATTATGATGGAAATGGATTCGGATGTGATGTATTCTTTAGATATCTCGTTTTTGTTTTCTTGATAATATGGACTGAGGATGTTGGTTATCAACTGAGGTCGATGAGTATGTATGGTATTTGTTATGGTCTTGGTCAATTCTTCTTCTACCTTTCTGTCACTAAACCATTTTTTACACAAGTCACCACGGCCAAGTCGCCACGGCCAAGTCGCTAGGCTAACTCGCCACGGCCAAGTCGCTAGGCTAACTCGCCACGGCCAAGTCGCTAGGCTAACTCGCCACGACCAAGTCGCTAGGCCAAGTCGTAGCGACTTGTAAAGACAAGTCGTTATTTTGAAATAACTCGCTGCCCCTTTTCTGTCACAAGTCGCTATTGACTTTCAAAAAAGTCAACGATATCTAAGTCGCTACAGAGATACAGTGAATCTGGAAATCTTTAAATGATAACTCGCTAGCAAGAAATTATGAGTTTTCCGACCTCTTTTCCGACCATATTCATACTAACCCAGAAGAACTCAGAAAACAGCATAAAAACTATCATTAAGACCTGTTTTGACCTTGAAAATTCAGACTATATGACCATTTAACATCAACTGCAGTTACGACAGAAAAACAGATTGGACCAAGGACAGAAATAGAGAATACCATACCAACCATTTACAAACTGTTTTGACTAAGATAATAAGAGGAATAGATTTCAACCAACAAACTAGTACAAAAACAGTTTACAACAAGATTCAAAAACCAACATAACCATGATACAAAACCACACAAATCAAGGATAACACAATAACCTTGGCTCTGAAACCAATTGTAGGATCGTGTATTTTATTGTGTTGATGATTCGGGTGGTCTTGGATGATCAAAATACATGTTTGCCATAGTTAGAGAGTTAGTAGAGAGAGAGGGTGTTCTTGCTAGAGGTTTACACAAAGGGAATATTAGATTAAAATGAAGCACCACCCCTTCCATGGATGGAAGGGGTATTTATAGTTACAAGAAATACGACCTCCTATCGGCCTGTGGATCAGGTATACAGTGGGTAAAGACCCGTCCTTCCTCCACGGTGTTGCACTAAGCTATACTACGCTACAAACTAATAAATAAACTACTAAATAATGTAAATAACGATATGTCTACGAGCTAACTTATGCTAGATAATATTAGGGGTGACCGACTCTTCACTATGGAATTTTCTAATTCCTAACAGCTTAGCCTAGTATCTAGCACACATGCATACAACGAACAGAATGTCTGGTCTACTGGGGGTAAGGTACATCAGGGATCCAATCATACTACGATATTTAGTTTGGTCAACCATGATCCCTGAGTGGTCCTCATCCAGTTTAGTACGCTCCACCATGGGAGTGTCAACAGGGTCACAAGAATCAAATCCAAATTACTTTAAGATCTCATATGCATATTTAGATTGATTGATTAAAATGCCTCCAGGACTTTCTGAAATTTGTAATCCTAAGAAAAATGACATTTGTCCCACCATTGACATTTGAAATTTGGAGCCCATCTTCTTAGAAAAACGGTCACATTCATTGGGGTCAGTAGAGGAAAAAATAATATCATCAACATAGATTTGAACATGAATTAAGTGTTTGCCTGACTTTCTGGTGAACAATGTCGGATCAACTGCTGTTTTGCTGAATCCATTAGATAGAAGAAACTTTGATAGCGTGTCGTACCATGCCCTTGGAGCTTGCTTCAAACCGTAAAGGGCCTTCTTCAAGCGATAGACATGATTAGGATGCTCTAGATTCACAAAATCTTCAGGTTGGCTGACGTATACAACCTCTTTCAGATCTCCCTTAAGAAAAGCAATATTTACATCCATCTGATAGACTACCATGTTCTTACTAGCAGCGTTAGCCAAGAATATTCTGATTGCCTCGATACGTGCAACTAGAGCAAATGATTCTTCAAAGTCAATACCTTCTTCTTGACGGTATCCTTTTGCAACCAGTCGAGCTTTGTTCTTTCGCACATCACCATGCTCATCAAGTTTTACTTTGAAGATCCATTTTAGAGCAATGATCATAGCACAGTCAGGAGCATGTACTAATTCCCATACATCTAGTCGATCGAACTCATGAATTTCTTCTTGCATGGCATTGAACTAGTTGTCCTCAGTCATAGCTGTTTTAACATCTTTTGGTTTGACCTTAGATAGTACGGAGTTGAAGAAGCACCACAAGGCATCAGTTGCAAGTTGTTTACAAGTGGATACTAGACGAGAAGTGTTCCCAATGATTTAGTCCAATGGATGGTCATGTGTCCATTTTCTAAGGTGCTCGTGTGGTTGTTGTTGAGGGACTAAAGTAGCAGAGATTGGATCTCCTGATGAAGATGGTTCTGAAGTTGGTTCAGGAGCAAATATGTTCTCAAATGGAGCATCTTCGGGAGTAGCAAAGGGTTATCATCATCATAATTTGCAGCTTCATTTCCATGATGTACAGCTGAAGATTGAGGATTTGAGGATAACGATGAGTGATCTACAGCTGGCGCTTCTTGAGACAGAGTCATTGAAACAGATGGATTATCTGTGTTGATTGGATTAGAAGCCGCCACTGTTGATGGTGTAGAATGGTCATTAACAATAGGTTCATAATTGTTAGGAATTAGAAAATTCCAGTATTGAAGAGTCGGTCACCCCAACTATTATCTAGCATAAGTTAGCTCGTAGACTTATCGTTAGTTACATATTATTGTAGTTATTTAGTTAGTCAGTAGCGTAAAATAGTTTAGTGCAACACCGTGGAGGAAGGACGGGTCTTTACCCACTGTATCCCTGATCCACAGGCCGTCAGGAGGTCGTTTAGTTTGTAACCTATAAATACCCTCTACCTTGCAAGGTAGAGGGTTGGATGTTCTTTGGTAATCTAATATTCTACAAGTTTCTCTTACTAGAATATCCCACTTTCTCTCTCTCTAAAATCATCTATATGCTCATTGTGTTAAGGCTATGATATGTAAGTGAAATCCAATATCTAACAATTGGTATCAAGAGCCATGGTTGGATCATATCTTGCACATCTTTGGATTTCTAGTGGTTTTTAGGTGGTTTTTGAGTTTGAAAAAGTTTAGTGGTTTTTGCATCATTTGGTTGATTTCTTGTGTTAAAGTTTGGATTTTGTTAGTACTTTTATGTTTAGAATCATCACAAGTGTGTAGGTTTTCATTTGGTAAGCTTGAATCATCTTGGTTGGGTTGCTTTTGGATTGAAAAGTGATGTTTATGCGGTTTTTTCTTGCTAGCGACTTAACTCACGGATTACTTTCTTCGTAGCGACTTGCTTTACAAATTTGTAGCGAGTTACAGTTTTATACCTAGCGACTTAGATCTAGCGATTTACAGTACAAGTAGTGGACTCTCCACTACGGGTAGCGACTTGGTGGTAGCGACTTGGTCTGTAGCGAGTTGCTCCTTAGCGACTTGTATCTTTAGCGACTTGAGTAGTGAATTGCTGCCAAAATTTTGCTAGCGACTTGAGGCGTAGCGAGTTACTACTTAGCGACTTGCATTTGTCTAGCGACTTGGGACTCTAGCGACTTAGCGGTGTAGCGAATTAAGTGTAGCGACTTGGTGCATTATCTTCTAGCGACTTGGATGTTGATCTAACAACTTGGGATTACTGCTATTTAGTTGGTAGCGAGTTGGTTCTAAATCTCTAGAGACTTGGGGAGTAATTCATAATAACACAATGTCAGTCATCACGGATTTTTTAATCACCAAAGTACTTGCTCTCTATGACACAGCACATAATAGTGAAACAGAATGCTTATCTGAATGCCATACACTTAATGATTCAGCATCGATTAATCAAAACAACTCAAGTAAGTCACTCTTAATGTCTGCAAACGATGCTAAGAATATGGGATGCACTAGTGAGCCGTTTCAACATCTCAGTCAGCTTCTCAAATTACTCTTATCTACGACCATGGATCGAACAAGTTGTGCCATCCTTCGTCAGGACTTTCCCACTTTGACAAGAACTGTTTTACTTAACTTAGAATGACTGAGGTTTCAAATTACCAAAGAAAAGTTCTCAACTGATGATTCTCGTGCTGCTCTCCAAACCATCTTCAACCACTTTCAGCCACTTACCCGGGAAGAATACTCCTCAGATTTTGATAACATCATGACTGGAATGTCTTTCAAGAAACACACGGGAATGGAAATTCATGAGTTCAGAAACTCATTTATTCAACTCATGAGTAATATGGAAACATACATCAAGGAAACTGCTAAAGAGAATAACAAGCTGAATGAATTGAATGAGTGCCAAGAGATTCCATGGAGCAATGGAGACATGACATGCTACATTCCAGTTGAACCAGCAGACGACACTGATTGCAGAATCGCAGTTGTAATGAAAAAGGATGAAGAGAACAGCACTGATCTCAAATTCTCAGAGTCAGAAAAGGTATCAATCAATAAGGTACACTTATCTGATCACACAAAGTCTCATAAAAAGGTACATGACTATTACTCTGAACATAACAATGTGGAATCAATCTTTGTTTTTCCTGAATCTAATGCAAGTAACATGGTTGAAAAAAGGGTATATGATGAGCTTTCAAACAAATTTTCAATTCTCGAAAAACGCTGTATCTCTTTGCAAATTGAAATACAACAAAAGGATGAAATGTTTTATGCAAGAAAACCGTGTACTAATCAGGAGCTTCCAGAATTTAGAGAATTTTTTGAAATTAATCAGTTAAAATCCCAGATTCAGGACAAAGATTCGACCATAGGCAATCTGAAATCACTTCTTTCAGAAGCCCAGAATTATGACTGTCATGAGATGAGTGATGCACTAGATTCTAGAAATTCTGAACTAGCTCTATGTGTGTCCAACCTTCTAAGAGAAAATGAGCATTTAAGAAAGAACCTTGAGGAAACAAACTCTAAGTTAGTCAATCAATCTAACCTCTTGATGAAAGATATTGATGACCTCAAAGCACAAATTCAGGATAAGAGCTTCAATATTGTTGCCCTAAAAAATGAGCTCAGGAAGTATGTTGGAAATAGGATGAACACTAAGTTTGCAAAACCTTCAACTTTGGGAAAGTCAAATGTTCAGAACCACTTGAAACGAACAGTTATTAAGCAACCAAATGCCTTTAGGTCTGAAAGAGCTAAACCATTGAAATCTAAGATTACATCCCAAGTTGATAATATGTCTGTTTTGTCAAAACCAGTCACTTCATTGCCTAGTTCAGATATGATGAATCTCAAACATAGGACTAATGGTCAACTCTCACAGATCAAAAATGCATTAAGTTTAACTAGGTCTCATGCAAAACATCATTTGATAGATCAATCCCCTAAGAAATTCTCTGATCACAAAAGGACAAATAGTCATAACAAGGTTGTGCACTCATTTAGTTCAAATAACTGTGGTTTCAAATGGATTCCCACTGGCAGATTTTTTAAGTTTTCAGGACTTAAACGAACTTACATTCCTAGATCATGCCTCAAGTGGATTCCCACAGGTAAACTTTTCAAGAATGTAGAACCTAATAGGATCCCCATTAATGATACGTCTGTGTTATACTGTGATGCATCCAAATGTGAGACTAAACATGTCACTAACCCTTCTATGTACAAGTCTACATGTGCTTCCAGTACAATGTGCTCTCAGTCTTTTTCAGGTACAATGCTCAACTCAATCAGGAACTTCATGACTTGGTTCCCATCAGAAATGAACATAGCTCATTCAGGAGCTATAGCGTGCCAGAGTTGATGTACTTCTTACTTTGACTCCTTTTCATCTTGAATCAGGACTCACTCTTCTATATCTGTGTATAAATCATGTTTTTCAAAAAAAAAAAAAAAAAAAAAAAAAAAAAAAAAAATTTAAGAGTACATTCATTTTAATTTTTATATTTATGTCATTATTTTAAATTTACAATTTTATCATGTTTTTCCCAATCTAATAACGAATACATTCATTGTTATCGATAACATCTACTGTCCTAGAAATGTCATTCAATAATGGCACGGGATCATAGATGAAGTTCGAACAATTGAAATATTCTTGTTTCTTTATAACGGGGTTGATTAATGACAATCAATGGTCTTTGATGACATTGATTGAGGGGGATATTGGGAATATGTTTTTCTTTTTCTTGACTATCTATGCCATTGGCTTCTGTGCTGGTTATAATGCTTGCTCGTTAGTAAGTTGAGGTCATGTTTTGCCTTTGTAACTATCGGGTTATGGTTTTTGTAGGTTGTGGTCGTATCTTGCTCATGTGATTATCATTGTGTACCTACGTATTAAGTGCTTAGTATTAAATGCTTATTTGTCTAAATGATTAATTGATTCATGGTGATCATTGTGATAATCTATGCTAGCGACTTAGTCTATAATCTGTGTTAGCGACTTACCACTCCTTCCTCAAAACCATAGGGACCAAACTTGTCTAATATGTGAAAGTTGTGTTGCGCTAGCGTATTACCTCTCATTCTAAAACCACGAGGACCAAATGTGTCATACTGCCAAAGATAGTTTGTATACCCCTAGCGAATTACCAGTTCTCTTCTCAAATAAGTTTTTTTTCTCTCTCTCGTTTTCTTTTCTTCATCTAATTGCTCATCCTAGCGACTTAGCAAGAGGTTTGTCTCGAATCCCTCTTATCTTAGTTCTCTTAAGCGTTTGTGTTAAGTTTCTAACTTGTCACGTTTACCAGATCCGAACGTGCATCTCGTGTACTGTGACTGTTGGATTCCCTCTTAGGTTCGATGGTTTGTTGATTATTATGATTGCAAGTATTCTAAGTGTTGGTGTATTCTATTGTGATTGTTGTGTAATGTGTTACCATGTATGGATGATGATTGATTGGTGGATTGGGTGGTTTGTCTGTTGAATTTATGAATGATCTTGATAGCGACTTAACATGTTCTTGGTAGCGACTTAGTTTGAATGTTCTTTATAGCGAGTTAGCGTTCAACTTAGCGATTATGCTTCTGTAGCGAATTAACATATTTTATTCTGGCGACTTGGGTAGCGAGTTAGTTGTTAGCGACTTGTCTTTACAAGTTAGCGAATTAGTAACATTAGCGACTTAGTTAACAAATTTGTAGCGACTTGGTTGTGTTACTGTTCATGGCGACTTGTCTTCACAAGTTAGCGAATTAGTAACCTTAGCGACTTAGTTAACAAATTTGTAGCGACTTGGTTGTGTTACTGTTCATGGTGACTTGTCTTCACAAGATAGCGAATTAGTGACCTTAGCGACTTAGTTAACAGTTTTGTAGCGACTTGGCTTTGTTACTGTGATGGCGACTTATCTTTACATGTTAGCAACATTGCTCACTTTCATGTTGAGATTTAGTCTTAGGGTAGAGGGTTATTAAAATGTTCAAAGGTTTATTGCTAAAGGTGATCTCATTCTCACAATACTTAGGATCTCCTAATTCAACTTCTTGAGTCAACATACTCCATGTAATCTGCTATGACATGTCTGTTTAGGCAAAAGGTACTTGGTTTCTCTCACGACAACCAAATGTTTCCTTTTCCTCATGCATATTTGTTATATCACTTCTACATTTGTATCTTGGCTCATGTCATGATCCCTTTGCAATGCACTCTTTTGCCTATTAATCCCTTATCAGCTCGTCATGTGATTATTTGTCTGTAAGATTATACTTCATTGAAATATCTCACTTATGAAAGTTGTCATATATTTGAAAGTTGTCATATATTTGAAACCTATGCCACTCAATCTTTCTCTGTATGTGTTTTGGGGACTCCTTCTGAGTTACTACTTCTATGTGTCTATGTCATAAGGGTGCTCTCAATGTTGTCTCACTTATCATTTGTCATCTAACCTGTTCCCATTCATTACTGTTGATTGTATGATTACTCAGAACATCAATGGCACGTTCAATCCCAGAAAAGAGCGTTACCCCTTCGACATCATCCAAAGTTCTCTCAGACGAAGAAATCCTTCCCAGAAGTCAATGGGCTGTTATTGGAAAAAGCAACTGTTATGTAGACCTACAAAGGCTTCAACAAAATCCGATACTCAAAGTTTCTATTGACATCCTCAAAAACACAAACTTCTTCGGAGCAATCACCAAGCAATGCTCAATTCCGACCATTTACATTCAACAATTCTGGAACACCGTTCAATGGGACAAAATCACAGCACAATACTCTTGCAAACTGGATGATAGGGAGTTCACAATTGATTCCGATATTCTGAGCAAAGCTCTTGGAATCACCCCATGTAACCCTGACCTTCGTTCTGAATCTCCACCTGGTGCTGACGATCTGATTGTCTTTCTAATTGGGTTGGGTTATCAGAACAGTATTTCAAGAGCATCTGACATCATCACTGGACACATGTATCAACCCTGGAGAGCTATTACAACTATTCTTAACTTGTGCTTATCTGGCAAAACATCAGGGTTCGATAAAGTGAGAATCTCTATCTTGCAAATCTTATGGGGAATTGTTAATAGGGTTGATGTGAATGTCTCAGATCGAATTTGGGAAGAATTTTCGTTATCAATGAACACATTCATATCTGACAGAATCAATTTCCAGAACAAAGCTCAAGGCCGAAAGAAACAGAACAAGCTTGTAATTCCCAGCATCAGATTCTCTAAGCTGGTTATCCAGTACTTACAACAAACTCACAAATTCAATCCTAGGAGTGAATCAACTCTACATAATGCAGAAGATGAATATGTCTTAGGAAACCTGAAATATGTTCCTAGAGGTATGGATAATGAACTATTTGGATTGCCAATTCCTGATCGTCTTCTCACAGAAGATATCAAGAAGAAGGACTACTTCAAGCAATACAAGAAAAGAGCAACCAAATCCTCTGCTGATGTCACACCCTCTCCTCTACAACCAAATGCTCCCATGACCAAGTCAGCCTCACAAGCATCTTATGCTTCTCTTCTTAAAGAGAGACTTGAAAGGTCGCAACATTCAGACACCACAACCAAGAAGCAGAATGTAAAAAGGAAGAAAGTGGAAAAGGAAATTGGTGAGAACACTGAGATAGCAAGGAATGTTACCAGGTTAACTGATGAAGATGATGCTGATCTGCAACTTGGAATTCAGCGAAGCCTAGAAAGTTAGAATGTGAAAGCTCCAGTAGGTGGAATTGTGCTAAGAGAACCTGATCATCTTCCACGACAAACAACCCCAATTACACATGACAAGGGTAAAGGGGTTGCAAGTGTTGAAACTGAACAAGCTGCTCACATGCTTTTAACTATCTCATCATCTCCATCAAGCACCACAAATCAATATGAGCTGAAGAGAAGAACAGAATCATCTCATGCAAAAGAACAATCTGGAGTGGACAAAGTGCCTGAAACGTTTAAGGAAACTCCTACACTTAGTGAGACTCAATCTGGCTTAAATGTTGACGCTCTGGTGCAAAAAGGCTCGCAGGAGAACCTTGAGACAAGATCTGATGAGACCTTGAAGATGGATGAACCAAATATGTCTACTAACTCTCTATCCTCACTTAAGGATCTCGATACAGACTTCTCTTTTGGAGATCAATACATTAATGGCAAACCCCTTGATACTGCACAATCCATGTATACTGTCAGCATTCAGCGAGACACGTCAACCATTCCTCCAATGTCAGCATCTTCATTATCAACTGCACTTCCACCTCCCATACCAACTCAATCAACTGTACAAACACCACCAACATCGTCACCAACTCCTGATCCTGTCATTATAGTTGCTGATGTGGATGCTCCACCAGCTTCACCTCCACAGATTCTCACCTCTGATCAACTACTGGATAAAGCCATAAAAAGGATAGAAGCTCTGGAAAGGCAACTTCCTAAATCTGTTGATTCTCTGGTGGATCGTGTCTATAGATTGGAGCACCTCAACTTCAATGAAGGGGT
The DNA here is from genome assembly GCA_019973895.1 of Chrysanthemum seticuspe. Classification (NCBI taxonomy): domain Eukaryota; kingdom Viridiplantae; phylum Streptophyta; class Magnoliopsida; order Asterales; family Asteraceae; genus Chrysanthemum; species Chrysanthemum seticuspe. The sequence goes on along the minus strand of BPTQ01000009.1, from coordinate 191,931,829 downwards.
TACTGCCGCTATTGAAGGTGAAGTCAAGGATGCTGTGGAATGGGCTATGGAGGCTCCACTTCTTAGACGATTCAAGGACCTCCCTATCACCGATATGAGAGCAGCTCTGTTTGAAAGGATGTATGATGCTGAAGAGGACAAGCATGAGGTTCACAAGAAACTCTATGAGGCACTTGAAGAATCCATTAAGTTCGACAATTATGAGCAGTTTAAGATTGACGTCGGGGAAAAAGAAGCTAAAAAGAAAAGGAGAACAATTGTGATGGAAGCATTGATGAAGGATCATAAAGATCCTCCTCCACCCCCACCACCAACGGGGGGCGCTGGAACTTCTGGAGCTGGTAATCCTTCTACAACAACCAACACACCTCCATCACAACCACCATCATCACCGCCAAAACCTTCCAATCAATCAGGTCCTACAAAAGAACAGAGTACTAAGAAGAAATCTGCTGCCTGGACGACGGTTGATTCAAGGTTCACATCCACATCCACCTCCATTCCTGATGATCAAATGGTTCACGAAGAGTCGCATGTCATGGCGGACTCAGAACCAGATGAAGATGATGCATCTACAAAGCATATTCCTAAGCCCTCAGAAGACTGGTTTGATACTTACATGGCTGGGAATCGCACTAGTACATCCAGAGTTGCACCTTCAAGAGACACAATTCAAAGCTGCATTATGGAAGATAGACCTCCTTCTCCAGAACCCACATGGACCATCCCAGAGTCTGACTCTATGATTCCTGACAACAATTGGGCATCAGTTATCACCAGTAATTACGAAGTTCCAGCTGAAGACTCTCTTCTACACTATAATGGTGATATGGGAAGTTTCATTAGATGGTTTTGTGAACGGAAGAGTATCTCATCCATAACTCCAAGAGATCTTGAAGGACAAGCTTACGAAATTGTCAAAGTCTTCCACTCAGATGCGAATCATCTTCAATATCAGATGGAAGAATGCCATAAGATGCTGAATGACCAAGTCAGTGATCAAATCAGTCGCTTCAATGTCAACAAATCTCTTCCTCTTGGTGGTGAACCTGGTCAGATGACCATTCAGGCAGAATTCTTCTTCAATCACGACTTGGACTATCTGTGTGCTCGCTCTGCTAAAAGAAGACCTGCTCTATCAATATCAAAGATGAAAGCTGCAACCTACTCTGATCAAGGGCTTGAACAGATGGTTCCTGATCATCTCTGGGCTGATGAAGAACAAAAGTATGATATTGCCGCTTCTTATGGTATTTCTCACTGGTGGTTCAAAAAGAAGAAGTTCTACATCGAAAGACATGGTGCTGATAAAAGACGCAATGATGTCAGATCAAGGCTGCAAATCTTAAGTGTTGTTCGAGTAGAGATCTTCCCTATCTATGGATATGAGTACTTGAAGAAGATAGTCCTTAAAAGAGCAGACCTCAAAGAGTATACTATTGAAGAGAACGACTTCAAACATCTCCTGCCAAATGATTTCGAAGATCTCTATCTCTTAAATCTTCAAGGACACCTTGAGCATTTGCCTGTCCGTGAGAAAAAGGCCCTCTCTGCAGTTGTCACTCTTTGGATCAGGGGCTTAGTCATTCGAAAACGAGTTGAGGACTTTCAGCTTGGCATTGAAAGCTACCAAACCAAGATCAACCTTACAAGTCCACTATGGAATGCAACTGGGCATGAATTTCATCGAGAATACAAAGTCCTTGACACCCCTAGATCCGTCATCTTCACCGACAGATATGGATCTCGTATGCTTATGCGTCTGTGTGAACTCTACAAGTTTAGTGATGGTACACTCAAATTGGTCGAAGAAGAACTTGACACCAGAGTGAAAGTGGCCAAAATTGATATGAAATCTTGGGTTAAAACTATTTTTTGGACTGATGATGACGTGAAGAGATGTGAACACTTCATTGCTGCAATCAGACGAAGACTCAAGACACGAAGGATCTTCCGCAGCCTTGAAAGCTTTGTTGGTGGAAGGCTTCGTGATGGTCACTACAAACTTCTTCAGAGGACTGAATGAAGACATCTTCGAGAAGCAGTTTATGTTGTGTTCTTTTTAATATGTGTAATTTGTGGTATACTAAATGTGAACAACTGTAAAACATGTAATAGTGCTAGGATTTGTACTGTGGTTTCCCCTTGTTAAAAAGGGAAACATCTGTGTTGTCCATTTTTGATCATATAAAATCGGACACATTTTTCTCCTACAAATATTTTACCTCATACATATTTAAATCACTTGAGATCCAAAATCTCAAAGGATTTAAGATTTTTGATCGGGGGAGAAAATGTGATATAAATATGAAAGATGTTAAAAGATAAGATGACCAATTTTTGTGCAAACTTCTCTCTAATATGTGCTAAACAATTTTCGAATGTCGAAGCATATACTAAGGGGGAGAACTCTCTTTGCAAATTCAAGTCATCAGGGTACACAACACTTAAATCTTTGCAAATTCAACTTTAAATTTTTCTAAGGTACCTTGATCATATGACTTCTAATCCTTTGGTGATCTTGAATGCACCTCTTAAAGGGTTCCCTCCAATATGTGCAAAACACTCTTTTTCAAATATCGAGGCACATATTGAGGGGGAGCAAATTTATGAAAATCTCATCCTTCCCCAAAATGCTTTATCTACTTGATTTGACTAAGGAAGTGATGTTGATATCTTTTAGAAAATGGTAATCAAAGAAGTTAATTCTTTCTCTTGCCTCCGTGTGCAAAACATTTTCAAATACTTGATGCACATGTTGAGGGGGAGTTCTCGTTCTAAAAATATCAAAAACAATTCAGGTACAAAATGCTTTGATAATACATCTTAAGTATCTGGATTGATTTTCAAATGGTTTTCAATTGGTTCCAATGGCAGATGAACAATACCAAATTGACCGACCAACTTTACTTTATGTACGGTGATATAAGGATGATAAGGTTAGGTATGTGTTCCCATGATCCGCCAGAACCGGAGGGATCTACCCAGGGACAATCCACTAGTTAGTGTAGAAGTCCTTAGGTATGATGATAAAAGGAGAAAAGTGAGATATGGGAAGAGTGCGGACTGAAATAGAGCAAGTACTGGAACAAACCCAACAAGGTTCTTGCTATGAAGTCTCTGTAAGCACTGAAGGGGTTGAAGAATTAAAAAGAATTGAATGAGAAAAGGGTGAAAACAAATAGCCCTCCAGTTATTCAACCTTAGGGCAGAAACCGGGTTCACTTCATATGCTACTGATGGTAACATCTGTATTGAAGACAAGACGTCATGGACCCAGTGACGCACTGCACTTCAACTTTCCAAACCACTCAAGTTCCTCTTAAAAGGACTTGTTTCATTCTCACGGGGAACCGACATAATCTATCGACTTTCTCTTAGAGATTGTTGATATTGAAGAAGGAGACCCTCTCCCTAGTCTCCGACACAGGAACCAAATGTGCACAAATTGAGTCTAGAGCCACGAGATCATCTATAAATCTCATTAGGACACTTTCAATGAAGTCTCTCTGTTTCACACAATGTGGAAAGAGAGATTATATCTTGAGTCCTACGCATTATCCTTGTGGTATTGCCAGAACATCTGAGTAATGTGTTTACATATTCACAATGAAGATGGAAAGCCTTCTGGAGCCAACATCAAACAAGCTCCTGTAAGGTGGCATGTGAGATCTATTATATAGATCAACCATGTGACAACTGAACAGAAACAATGGGGTGATTCAATCTCATGAATCAATCCTGGTTCAGGATATGGATTGACGGATACCTTTGAAAAACCGGTCTTTGTGCTTAACAACTCTTTTCTTCAGCACATCGACTGTGTACTCATTTTTCAAACCAAAAGGTGTTTTTATGATTGATAATTGATTTTCAATAAAACCTTCGTTGTATTGCAAAAAAAAATAATTTCTATTGAGCAATACACGATTGTTTTTCAAATATCTTTTCATTAATAAGTGGACTTAAAATTCGTTGGTTCACTCACTCCGTGTTATCTTCTTTGAGATGTTCCGGTTTGAGAATAGCTAGAGCAGCTGCGAAACCCTGTCAAGGAAATTCTTCGGAATTATACCTGATCACAGGCAGTACATGTACTGATCAACGGGGAACCATGGGCCGTGTACCTCAATTCAACGAAAGTGATCAAAGACACTTTCGTGCGATTTATTGCTAACTGTTGTATGCAGGTACACCCGACGTTTGCAGCTGATCAGAATGAAGCGGTTAATCCATAGCCGCATGCTCACTTAACACATTCATCTAAAAGGAAATCATGATTAGTGCATCAATGACTCTGATATTTTCACTCCATGCTTCTGCTACGGCGCTGCCAATATCATGAATCAACTAAAGCTTCCGCTACTCTGATGTGAAGATATCATGATCCAGAATGTGAGCATGTCGGTCCGTAAGTCACAACATCACATAATACCAACACCACAATGGATGTCATAGAGATTTTTGTTAGATTATGATCTCAAGAGTTGGCTCATAATTATTATCTCATGGATCATTAATGACCTCCACTTTAAAGTACAAATCTATGCAGACTTTGAAGCTGCACTACTTATGCACAAAGATTGCGATGTTGAAGTTTTATTGTCTACGAGCTCAAGAACAAAGTCAAGAATAGAATGCTAGGATTTGAAATGTAAAACATGGGGTGACCTCCCTTAGGGGGAGATTGTTAGGAATTAGAAAATTCCAGTATTGAAGAGTCGGTCACCCCAACTATTATCTAGCATAAGTTAGCTCGTAGACTTATCGTTAGTTACATATTATTGTAGTTATTTAGTTAGTCAGTAGCGTAAAATAGTTTAGTGCAGCACCGTGGAGGAAGGACGGGTCTTTACCCACTGTATCCCTGATCCACAGGCCGTCAGGAGGTCGTTTAGTTTGTAACCTATAAATACCCTCTACCTTGCAAGGTAGAGGGTTGGATGTTCTTTGGTAATCTAATATTCTACAAGTTTCTCTTACTAGAATATCCCACTTTCTCTCTCTCTAAAATCATCTATATGCTCATTGTGTTAAGTCTATGATATGTAAGTGAAATCCAATATCTAACAATAATATTTATCAAACATTGGATCAAACAGTTTCTTCACATCTTCTTCAGAAGGAGGTACATATGGAACTGTAGGTGAGGAATTCTATACAAGAGAGGAACTGATAGGACTACAAGATAAATGTTGAGATGCAGGTCCAGAACTTGATTGTCCTGGAGCCTTTTGCTCAGACAGCTCATCGAATGTGACATGAATTGTTTCCATGATATCTCGGGTTCTTTTATTGTAGATTCGGTAGCCATTCCGGTTTGGTGTGAATGAGAGAACAGTTTTTGGTGTAGCAAGCAGTGGCAATGGCTTCAGCCCAGAGAAACATTAGAACCTTTGAGAAAATCAGCATAGTCCTTGCAGCTTTGACAAGAGTCCGATTTCGTCTTTCAACTACACCGTTCTGTTGAGGAGTACGTGGAACACTTCTTTAATGGCTGATTCCAATGCTTTCATAGAACTGACTCAGTTCTTTGTTAACAAAATCAGTTCCATTGTCTGTTTGGATAATTCTGACAGTTTTATTAAGTCAAACATGCAGCTGTTTAATAAGTTTGATGATGACATCTGGAGTTTCATCCTTGACCTCAAAAACTTAACCCAAGTAAACTGAGAATACTCATCAACCACGACTAACACATATTTTTTCCCGTTTATAGTTTGCACTCTCATGGGTCCACACAAATCCATGTGAAGAGTATGAAGAACTTCCATTACTGAGTTTGCAGGTTTGGGTTTATGGGCATATTTCTTGCTTTTTCCCAATTGGCATGCTGAACAAAGATGATCTTTTTCATACTTCAATCTGGGTAAACCTCTTACGAGGTCCTTTCTAGACAAATCATTTATGGTTCCGAAGTTCAAGTGATTGAGACGACGATGCCATAACCATGACTTTGTTTTAGAGGCCTTTGATAACAAGTAGATTGGAGAAGACTTCATCATGTCTTCGATAGAGATGGTGTACAAGTTTGTTCTATGTTTTCCTCTTAAAAGTTCCACACCATCAAGTTCTCTAACGAAACAAGTATGTTTTCTAAAGGTCACTTCTAGATCAGAATCACAGAATTGACCGACAAAAAACAAATTATGACCAAGACCTTCAACATAATATACCCGGGAAATTACACTATCACCAACCACATAATCTCCATAACCCATAATTGCCCCAAAATGGTCGTTCCCGAACCGATAAATTTACTCAAGAAGTTCATGAGCCGCGAGCGATCTCTAGTCATATGCTTGGAACAACCTGAGTCAAGGTACCACATAATGATTTGAACGACCTGCAGTTGAACACAGTCAAGAATGGATGATTGGACAATTGGGATCCCCATGCGAGAATGGGTTCCATTTGGTTAGTAAATGAGATTGAAACACCCACATCAGAAGCAAAAACAATGATATCATTAGAGGTAGATGCCGAGCTAGTAGTAACAGTAGATCCATTCAAAGTATGTTCACTTTTTAAAGGTATAGTTCTACCAGTAGGCATCCATTTCCTAATGGGCATTGATCTAGATAATTTAGGGTACAACTCATTAAGATTGAATTTACGGGCAGTAGGTATCCATTGATAACCTACATTACTAAATTTTCTTCCTGTTGGTTTCCAATGTTTTCTAGCCCTCTTTCACCTTGGTTTTCTGACCTTCTTATCATGTTTTCTATTGTTAACATTTTTTTCTGAAGATTTGATAGCATTACTCAAATCATTCACAACACATTCATGATTAATACCAGAAATCAAGCATTCATTACATGTTTTGCAAGTAGTAGCAAAATTCGAATTAATTACAGTACGCTTATAGCTAATACTAGAATCAACACGATTCGTCTTATGCAACACAAACTTATTGTTCCTAGGGTGGTCTTCTACTTTCTTCCATTGATCACTCTTAGTTTGCGAGGTCCTATCTTGCTTTGAATTGCCTGGAGGCTTTGACCCGCTTGCCTTAGTGTCACTGATTACTCCTGTAGAGGGAATGATGGGAACGTTAGTTGGTTTTGCTACTTTTTGCGTTCCTGATCTAGAAGTGCTGGGATCTGAAGTACTAGCAAGCACATCAAAGTTCACATGTTTAACTTTACGCATAAAACAAGGCATAATGACTTTATCTTTAGTACAAAAGGATTTAAGGCATGTTGCTCTTAAAAATTCTAAAAGCTCCTGAGATCGTTTGGCATATAGGCATGCATACCTAAATTCTCTATCAAGTGGTTTATTTATGCTGTCCTCTTCGACAATCTCACAGAGGCATTCTAGACTTTTCTTAAGATACGAAAAATATTCTTGACACACACTTTCATTATTTCTAAGATAAGGGGGAATATACTTTACAGTCACAACATATTTAGAATCCGCAGATGCCTTTGATACAAAATTCTCATCATAAAAAAGTGGCATTTTCCCTTTTACCTGACTTTCCAGATTCTCAATTTCCTTTTGTAAAGAAGTTATTTTTTCATTGTTCTTGTCATGAGTGACTTTCATTGAATCATATAACTCTTTGAAAATGTTGTTTAACTTTTTCATTTTCTTCAAGAAAACTCTCATTTTCTTGTTGTAAAACATTAATGATGTTTTGAAGATGAAAGTTTTGAGAATTCTGAGAATCTAAAGGAGGAGGTATTTGGGAGCCATTTACATTATTCTTATCACCCTTCAATTGTGAAATTTGAGTTTTCAATCTTTTGATCGTGTTACAATGAGCTCGAATCTGTTCATCACGTTTGGTTATTTCAAAAACTGCTTCAAATTCAGGAGCACATGAGGATGTCTTGACATTTGAGGTTTTAACATTTTCTTTGAGATGTTGACATTTTAATTGCAAAGCAAGATGTTCAACTTCCAATTTAGAAAAATGTTTGACCAAGTTATCATGATCATCCTGTTTATCTTTATCATGTAATTTTGAACTTGTGGTTTCAAGCTCAATGACACGATCATGGGAAACTTTTAATGCAACAGTTAATTCATGAAATTGAGATGCAGTAATAGAATAATTTGTAACAGTATAGAACACATCTTGAGCAACATATTGAGAGGTCAAATTATCATTAATGATGTGCAGATTTTTTATCTCAATTTCATTACTCTTAAGCTCACGTTCATACATACTGACCTCAAATTCCATATCATTAAACATCTTTTTCATTTCTTTAATTTCTGTGTTCATTCCCTTTTGAAGACTCTCAAATTGTTCTTTAAGTTGTTTAAAGAAAGGCATGACCTTAGTTAAATAGCATTCTTTAGTTTGTTCAAAACCCCTTTCCCCTTCAGTTATCCCAGTTGGTGTGATTCTCTTCTTACACGTTTTCTCAAAATCAACAAATAGTTGGTAAACTATATAAAGGCTGATTAAGGTCTTGTTATTAGTGGGAAGATTTCTAGGCACTAAATCCATTGGTGTATTTGGAGGATACACAGTGGCTGGAGGTAATTTCCAACAAGGGGGATTCTTTGTAAGAAGATTATCTGCCTTTTGCTTATCTATATCTTTCTTCCAGAAAACTTGTTCAGGGGTTAGTTGAGTTTGCGGTTTAAACATGTTCAAGGAAATCCAGTTTTCCTTAGTGTAATCATAGGGTTTGTATGTTATATTATACTTTGTACACTTAGGATCATTTAATTTCTTTGCCATTTTCACCCTAGAGGCTTCTTTAAATTTTCTATCCTCATCAATGCTTCCTATACATGATGGTGTTTGCCTAGGCTTAAGAATCTCATTACCATCATAGACTACCTTTTGTGCAGCTCTAGAAACTTTTCCATACTCGGGATTGGGTACCTCTACAAGGGGGATGCTATGTTTATCGCTAAGACTCTATGCTTAGTGATCATGTGAGCAGTCTAAATGGTGTTCCCTTGTATGTACAGTTTGTTTTCAAGTTTGTTTTTCAAAGTTTTTAGGTTGGAAAAGTCATTCAAAAGTTTTGATTCCTTAGCATTAAATTCCTGTTTAAGCAGTTTTACATTTTCTTGAAGTCCTTGCTTTTGCTTAACAGTTTTAGTAAGATTTTCTTGTAAGGAGTTTAACTCTTGTTTTAACATTTCTTCCCTACAGTTATTTTTTCTAATGACTGTACGTATTTGGTTATCCATCTCCTGCTCACGGGTGGTCAATTCAAACTTAGCACGTTGTTCATAAATGGCAACTTGTTCCTTATATGCATTAAGTTCAGAGGTTATAGAATCATCAGGGGCACATGCAGTGTATTCATCAAAAACATAGTCATCATTGACTGCAGAAGACTCATTACTTGGTACATATTCACTTCCATCTTTCTTCACATATTGATCATATGGGACAACATTGCTATTACCCATATTTTCAATATCTGATTCAATAATTTTGGTAGATTGTAGTTTGTCATGCATCTTTTGCATATCAACCTCATCGTATAGTTTTAATACCTCTGAGATGATAGATTCCCTGGAAGGATTGGCCTGTTTTGGTGTAGAAGCCCTTGGAGTGACCATTGGTGAGATACTAGCAATGAAGATGGTCTGGGCAGTTGGTTCATCATCAACATATGAATCAAATGCATCACAGTCTGCAACTTGAAATGCGTTGGGATTGTTCTAACCCATACCCTGTACTGGCTGTTCATCAACATTAGCATCATAAGTTCTGGCATTTCCCTCAGCAAGGAATAGCAATTCTTCCTCATTCAACACAGCTCCACTGTCTTGAGCTTGCACCCACAACATCTTGTCCCTGAAGTACTCTGCATTTTGTGGACGTTTTGGAAGAGTGCAATTCCTTGCGATGTGACCTTCTCCACCACAGTTGTAACACTTGATTGGCTTTACTTGACCCTGAGCCATGTTCCTTCCATGATTCTGATTACCCATATATCCACCACCACCGCCAGCATTCCCATAACCAGCACCAACATTCCCATATCCAGCACCAACATTCCCTTGCTCATTATGTGGAAGGTATGCATTCTGTCTTCCTTGCACATTTTGCACCACTACCTTTCCGTCTTTAACCGTAGCATGATTATGAAGATTGGATGCAGTTCTGAAGTGATTGTTGGTGTGTGGGGCGAAGTTCAAGTTCTGCTTGACCATTAAAGCCAGTTGATTGACAAGCTGTTCCATGAATGTGTTTGATTTTGGAGGCTTATACCCTGGATCCGGAATGAGTTTGTGATTACCATTTCCAGTAGGTATGACTTGAGATGCTTTGGTAGTTATTCCTACATTAGTGTAGAATGCAGTTGAATCATTTGTAGAGCTTGCATTTCCAGCATTGTTGTTGAACTTTTCAAGGATCGTCCGTTGAAACACAGCATGCTTCTCATTTTGGAGCAAATATGCATACAATTGCTCATAATTGGTGTTCCTCAAACCTTTGTTTAGCTTGACTGTAGTGACAAATTTGTGCCATTCGGGATTCATGTTGTTCACAAACTTTGAATTGAGCTGAATATTTGGCATTGTCATTTTGATATTCCTCATATCATTCACAAGCTTGTGGAATCTTACATGATATTCAGTAACACTTTCCCCTGGATTCATCTTAAAGTTCTCAAAGTCATCATACAGTTGAGACTCCCTATCTTCTTTAGTCAATTCAGAACCAGAGAGAAGCATATTAACATTGTCCCGTACTACCTTAGCTTCAGTGTTGTGATTGATCAGCTTGTAAATGTCCTTAGGTAAACCCTGAAGTATGATGTTTGAAGCCCTGATGTGTGCATCATATCTCTTCTTCTCCTTATTAGTAAGTTCATCATACGTCTTTGGTCTATCCAATCCTAATATCACTGAACCATCATCAGCAGTTTCAAGAATGTCTCTGGTAGTCTCAACTTGATAAGGTCCTTCATCAATTGACTTAAGTATGTTAACCCCATTTTCTTTTTCTAAGAAATACAATCTGATTCTTTGAGCCCAAGAGTCATAGTCGGTTCTGTCCAGCATGGGAGGACGAGTGTCAGATCCTGCAACTTGTACATCATCAGCAACGGAAGAGGTGATTGTAGACATGATTACAGATTCTATGGGATTTCACAACTCTTTGATTAAACCGGGAAATACATTCTTTCACGAGATTTTACTAAATCAAAAGAAAACCATAAATCTTAACACGAAGAAACAATAATTCTCAAAAGACAAATCGTACACTTGACTCCGAAATCGCTTAAACGACAAATTGCTTAAGCAGACAAATTGCTAAACAGAAAAATCGCTTAAACAGACAAATCGCTTAAATAGACAAATCGCTTAAACAGACAAATCACTTAATCCTTAAATCGCATAATCAGACAAATAGCAAAGTACACAAGTACAACCACTACTTTGTCCTTTCTTGTCGTTTTGTGTCAATAGACAAATCGCTTAGTGCACAAATCGCTTCACAGAAACAGACAAATCACTTCAATAAGCAATCTCTCGAGAGACAAATCGCATAAAAACTGGGACAAATCGCATACAAGAAAACATATCCGAGACACAAATCGCTTAAAGGAAACTTTTGCAAACACCACTTTTCAATCCAAAAACAACCCAACCACGATGATTCAAGCCTTCCAAATCAAAACCTAAACACATATAATGATTCTAAACACAAAAGTACTATCCAAATCTAAACTTCAACACTAGAAATGATCCAAATGATGCAAACTACTCTAAACTCATTCAAACCCAAAAACCTTATGAAAACCACTAGAAATCCAAGAACATGAAAGATGAATGATCAAACCTGGCTCTGATACCATTTGTAACATATTGGTTTTCATAAACACATAACGCATCAATAATATGGGGTGTACACTATGAGTTTTAGAGAGAGAAAGTAGAGAGTTTTGGGAACTTAGTGAGACAAAGAAAAATGATATTGAAAAGCTCCAACCCTCTACCTTGAGAGGTAGAGGGTATTTATAGTTTCTTACAAGACACGCCTCCTACGGGCTGTGGACCAGGCATACAGTGGGTAAAGACCCGTCCGTCCTCCACGGTGTTACTTAGCAAACTACTTACTAACATTAAATGACTACGACTATGAGCTTTCTAACGAATACGTATACTTGAGGTGACCGACTCTTTAACTACTGGATTTTCTAAATCTTAACAGAACCGCTATCCCTTACCAAGAATCTATTATCTGTTTGATCAGTTACAAGGCTCGAGTGTATACTCGAAGATTGACTTAAGATCTGGATACCATCAATTAAGGGTGAAATAGGAAGATATTCCTAAGACCGCATTTCGAACTCGCTATGGTCATTATGAATTCCAAGTAATGCCATACGGTTTAACCAATGCACCCACTGTGTTGGAATCACTCCTAAAATAGAATTCAAGTGTTAGTAATTAATATGTAATAGGTAGCTTAATTATGGCTTTTATGTTAGTTATCATGCCAAGGCTTATGTAGAAAGCCCATGAGCCTTGGTCCAAGCCCATAAGAAGGGAAGGATGCTAGTAGTCTTGCCCTAGCTCCTTGCCCTATAAATAATCCTTGTAACCCTTCACTTGAGGGTTGGTTGTTCATTTCATATCAAACTTTACGCATAACTCTTCTTATATCATACGTGTTTGTGTGTGTCTTGTTCAACCGATCATCTTATCTTTATTTCTTAAATATTGAGGCTTGTGTTACAAACATAGTGACCTAACAGTGGTATCATTCGCCATCTAGTTGGGTGAAACGGTTTGTTTTTTTTTTGTCTACTCGTAAGGTCTCACGTTTTTCACTTTTATCACGCAAAAAGCTTTCATTTTTTCACTTAAAAACTCAAGGTTCTTGTACTTTAAAGGTTATTTGGTGATAAAGTTTAAGTTTTTGGCAAAAAGTTTAAAACTTTACGTGTGTAGACGTGTTTTTAAGCCTGTTTTGATTCGTATACTATTTTCTACGAGTAAGGTGAAAAGGACTTTTTGATCATCAAGTGTCATACTTTTGTGTTATTTTGGTGATATTGAAGCTATTTCATCATAAAAATCAGGTTTCTAAACACTTTTGGGCATAAAATCAGTTTTTGGTACTTTCTACTCGTAAGAAAACCCTAGTTTTACACGTAATATTTCAAAGTCTACGCGTAAGCTCTCCTTAGTTTGATCTTCAGTGAAATTGGTTTACTCAGTGTTTTCTTGCTTGGATAAGCCTGAAACACTTCGACTTTAGATATCCCTTACACTGGAATAAGTGTAAAGGATTTTTGGGTTAAAACCCTAGTTTTACGCCTAAGCATAAAAGCTTACGAGTAAACATCTTACGCCTAAGCATTTCCTACGCATAAGCTCGTCTTACGCCTAAGGAAATCTTACGCATAAGGTTCTTACTATTAAGCCTAAGCTAAGGTCTTCTCAAGTCTACGCGTAAGCTTATCCTACGCGTAAGTTCAATTCCTACGCGTAAGGTTGGTTTCTTACGCGTAAGGCACTTTCTACGCATAAGCAGGTTGTACGCGTAAGGTTTCCTCTACGCATAAGCTGGTTTTCTACTCCTAAGCACTTCTTCAACAAACAACAAGTTTCATTCGACTACAAAGATCCATTTTACAACACAAGTTTTCAACATGTCTCAACCTCCACACTCTAACTATTTTCCTTACACGTATAATCAAAAACAACAACAACAACAACAACTCAGTCCACAACATCAACAATTCAATCAACAACAACAAATTTATCAACAACAATTTAATCAACAACATTATCCACAACAAGGAGTAATTCAACCACAAATGGTTCAACCACCACCTAGTCTTCAAGTACAACCTTACACAAACATTTACAATCAACATCCATCTAGGAATACTATGAAGGAACTATCTTGGTTTGCAAAGATGTGTGAAGCTTTAAGTAGCCAGCAATCCATTCATGAGGCAGGATCACTTGATAGACCTCCAATGCTCACTCCCAAAATCTATGATCAATGGGTAATTAGGTTTTTCAGGTTTTGTGATCTAAAGAAGCCACATGGAATGTTCTTAAAGAAGGTTATATTGGAAGGTCCATTTCAGATGCCTATTTTCGTTACACCCAGAGATCCTAATGCTATTCCACCAAGAGATGATCTCACAAACATTACAACTGTTGCTGACCTTTCTGGTGATGAACTTTTACATTTCAAAGATGATGAGCTAGCAATGCAATATATCCTTTTAGGATTACCCAATCCGATTCTTCGAAGTGTTGATGCTCAAAAGACTGCTAAGAAAATGTGGGAACATATTCATCTTCTTATGGAAGGCAGTGAACTTAATCAAGAAGACATGGAATCCAAAATTTACTTGGCTTATGAACACTTCATGATTGAACCCGGAGAGACATTAGAGTCATCTCATCATCGATTCTCAGACATCATCAATGACTTGGACAAACACAACATCATCATGCCAAGAATTGCTGTTAACACAAAGTTCCTAAGTAGTCTTGGTCCTGAGTGGGAAAAATATGTCATTTTCATCCGTCAAGCGAAGAATCTTCATCATGCTACTTACAGATTGTTGTATGACTATTTGAAGCCACATAAAAATGAAGTTGACAAAGAAAGAACTATCCGTGGACTCCCGGCCCCACCATCACTTCCGGACAATCAACAACTTGCTTTATGGGCTCAAACTAGTTATCCTTCTCAACCCGCTCCTCAACCAACTGCAACAATTACACCATATGATCTGTCACAACAACAATCTCAACAAACTAAATTGGTTCCATACAACAACAACAATGATCAAGCACTTTACAGTGAAGCTAATGAGGACTCCGATGCTTTCGATGCATTGCAACAAGGATTTGTTATGATTGCTAAAGCCTTCGGCCGGTATACAAACAAATCCAACAATCGCATTCGTTCCTCATCAAACACAAGGAATCAGGTTGTTGTGAACAATGGACGTGTTGAAGTTCAGAATCGTAGTTATGGTCGTCAGATGGTTGTGGTCAAGGGTTTAATGCTATGGGAAGGAATAACATGGGTGCTCTACAATAACAGAGAGCTCAAGTGGTTGAACAGGGGAATGCTCAGAATGGGATGAATGGTCTTCGTTGCTACAACTGTAATGAGAAGGGTCACCTGGCTAATGCATGCCCAAAGCCAAGGACTAGAGGCAGTGCTTATCACAAGGAGGCTTTACGTTTGGCTCTTAAGGATGAAGCTGGTGGAACCCTCACAACCAAAGAACAGAGCTTTATGGCAGATGCAGACTCAGATGATGATATGGAGGACTTGCAGGCTAATGCAGCAGTGATATTGATGGCACAAATGCAAGCTCTCCACATGAGTGACACAGGCCCAGTGTATGACACTGATGGCTTGTCTCAGGTACCCGAACAAACCATATTCATCACTGATCTTATATCTCAGCCAACATCTGAATCCGACGAGGCTCAGAATGTTCAACATGAGCTGTCCACATCTCATTCTGACGATTCTCAAATAGACCCCGTAGTTACATTTGATGATCAAGATGACCTTATGGTTACCTTTGATACTCAAATTGACTCCGTGGTTATACTTGAGGATCTGAATAGTGATCATGTTGTGACTCACGTTGAACACGCTGAACCTTTGCCTAATCCAGATGTTGATCTCTTACTTAAAGACCAAAAATCCCGAATGGAAGAATGTTGTGCATTGAATCAGCAATTACACAGTAAAAATGCACTGTTAACCAGGGATATTGAATGCTTAAAACGGAAACTCAATTATTTTAAAACTCAAGAAAAACGTGAACAAGGTTTTGAAGTCGCTTTTGCTAAATCACACCAAAACAAAAAATCATTAGAACGACAGATACGTGATCTAGCCGCATCCAAGAATGCTTTGTTGTCTCAAATAGAACAACTGAAACATGATCATAAACAACAACTTAACTCTCTTACCTTGGAAACTCAAAAATCCAAGTCTGAGTTTTTAACTTGTCAAAAACAGTTCTCTGAGTACAAAAAGCATTCCACGAAACGAATAGATGACTATCTTGAGGAAATTGTCGACTTACAAAACAAAATCAAAGAGTTTCAAACTGTTGTTTATAAACATGGTGAATCAATCACAACGATTCAAAAGTTTACTTTCAAACCAAATCCAAATGGATATGGACCGAATCTTGCTGATTACAAACCTAAGTTTTCAAACAGAGCATTCAAACCAAATCCTGAATTTTACAGTGCAGAACATAGAGTTGATGATTCAATTATGAGTGTTGTTGAATATAACCGTGAAGAGGAATTAGATGCAGAAGACGAGAGTTGATCAAAATTAGAAAAGGTTGTTTATAACAAACCATTTAACTATTCATAAGCCGTCACTTTCGTTGCACAAAAGGATTTTTCTAACACACCTTGGGTTATCACACCTACTTCTGAGGGTCCCCTTTCCAATAATGTACAAATTAATGGTCCTTTACCTTCACTTAGTGAAATAAAACCATTAGCCGAAAAATGTAAAGTTATAAAATATTTTGAAACATTCATTTCAGACATCAAAATTTTGGAACGTGAAATTGAATTTCATTCTGAAATAAAAATTGAACATTTTCAATCGCCTCTTGCGCATGCACAAAGAGATATTCTTCAGAAAAGAATTTTACCTCATGTCCAAAATTTGAAAAATTGTGCAATATATTGGGAAATGGATTTTCACAAGGAGCTTGGACTTATGAAAAGAGGTTTCGAACAAACAGAAACATCAATTTCAAATACAAAACGTAAAAAGAAAATGTTACGAAAAGATGTTGATCGACTCTTGGAAGATGTTATATGTGATGATATCCATAATGTTGTGTTATTGCATTCTTTGTCATATGCATTTGAATATATCTCTGCAGATTCTGTTGATTCTGTTGCATTTGTTGAGAATACTGATAATGTGCTTCAGATCAAGTCTTTAAAAGTTGAAAATGAACGATTATTAAATGAACTTTCAAATGCAAAACGTCGTATTCAATGGTGTAAAAAAGATTGTCAAAATCGTGAACTTGCTTTGCAAAACAAAATCACCCAGTTGCGTTCAAAATCTTTTGATCCTTAAACTGAGCAATTGGATGATCAAAACGCGTCTTTGAAATGTCAAATCTCAAAATATGAACAAGAACTTGCAAAAGTTAAAAAGGAATATGGTGTCATATTTGATTTACTCAAACAGACTCGTGATGAAGCATCAAACGAACTTGATCATTATCTTGCACACACTAAAGAAGTCATGAATTTTTCTGGAAATCTTCGTTCTGAAAATCAAGATTTGTTGGACATTGTCATTGAGTTAAAAGAGAAGTTAGGAAAGTATGAACAAGTTCAACTTAGCAACATTAAGATACTTGCACCTGCAACACTTAGAAAAAGTGACACTAGAATGCCTACTGACAAATCACAAGATACTAATGTGCTTCCCTCTACTGAAACAGGAATAGTTGCCTCTTTTCCCAACGTCCGCACTTCACAGCCTAGGAGCAGTACAAGGAAGAATAGGAAGTTGCGACCTAAGAAAAGAACAATAAAGAATGTTGAAGTAGAAGAACACCCTAGGACTTTGAATAAGATTCAAGTTGCACCCACTTTAGATATTGCGTCTGACAAATGTAATGGAAAAAGTGTTGTAACGAATGATGAACCTTTAAGTACTTTTGATATTAAGTTTGAAGCTTCTTGTGTTATATGTCGTAAAAGGACGCTTTCTGATTTTCATGATAAATGTGTTGCTAAAGCTATCTTTTCTCGTTTACGGAATCCTAAGAAACGGAATACCTCTAGGACCACTAATGCTTCTAAGTCTGTGCTTGGTAAACCGCCCTCTTTAGATTCTATGAAATGCCTTGTTGTCCATGTAGCTCCATTATCACCTCCATGGAACGTAGTACCACCTAGTGCATTCACTAAGACTAAAGCAAAGACTAGTTGGAAATGGCAGAAATGGATACATAATACACTAGGATTTAAATGGATACCTAAAATCGTTGATGTGTGTATTTCTACTATAACTGCTTCTGAACCCTCTAACTCTTCGGGTTCCACATCTACTTCTATTCCATCTGTGTCGTTTGTGTGTAATGCAGGTGATACAGATCATCCTTTGGATTGTTGATAGCGGATGTTCTCGACACATGACATGCAATCTTAAACTGTTATCAAACTTTGTTGTAAAGTTCATTGGCACTGTCAGATTCGGGAATGATCACTTCGCAGCTACCATGGGCTACGGAGATTACATCAATGGCAACATCGAAATTAGCAGGATTTATTATGTGGAAGGCCTCGGTCACAATCTCTTCTCAGTAGGTCAATTCTGTGATGGAGATTTGGAAGTTACTTTTCGGGAGAAAACTTGTTTCATTCGTGATCTACAAGGAAACGATCTTATGTCTGGCACTCGCAATTCAAGTCTCTACACTATCTGCATGCAAGACATGATTGCTTCATCTCCCATCTGTCTACTTTCAAAGGCAACATCAACAAAATCTTGGCTATGGCACCGTCGTCTCTCACATTTAAACTTTTAAACCATAACCAACCTTGCTCGATACAAACTTGTTGAAGGTCTCCCGCGATTCTGATATTCTAAAGATCACTGATGCTCAGCGTGTGAACAAGGGAAAATCACCCGTGCTCACTTTCCTTCAAAAATGTAACACAACTCTCAGGATGTGCTTCATCTTCTTCACATGGATTTGTGTGGCTCGATGCGCGTGCAAACGATTAATGGCAAACACTACATCTTGGTAATTGTCGATGACTACTCAAGATGGACTTGGGTCTACTTTCTTCGAAGTAAAGATCATGCTCCACATATGATCATCACCTTTCTCACGAAAATTCAAGTTCAGCTCCGGAACACAGTCAGACAAATCAGAACAGACAAAGGAACTGAATTTGTGAATCAAACTCTTCGTGCATTTTATGAGAAAGTGGGAATTGAGCATCAAAAATCTATTGCACGTACACCAGAACAAAACGGAGTTGTTGAAAGATGAAACCACACGTTAGTGGAAGCTGCAAGAATGATGTTAATTAATGCTAAACTTCCGGATTACTTATGGGCTGAAGCCATGTCAACTGCATGCTATACTCAGAATCGCTCAACGATTACCAAGTGTTACAACAAAACACCTTATGAGCTTATCCACAACCATAAACCAAATCTTAAACACTTTCATGTATTTGGATCCCTTTGTTATCCGAATAATGATCGTGATGAATTTGGTAAGCTCAAAGCAAAAGCTGACATTGGAGTCTTTATAGGATATTGTGAAAATTCTAAGGGTTTCTGGATCTGGAATCGTCGTACAAAGCAGGTTATGGAAACGATTCATGCAAATTTCGATGAACTTACAGAAATGGCTTCTTAGCATAATAGCTTGGAACCCAGTCACAACCGTTTAAACTTCCCCCAAACCCCATCATCAGCTGAACCAAGCCCCCAGCTTACTCGTCAACAAATAGAAAAGCAATTTGCTCCTCTGTTTAGTGATGATATTGATGAACGTGCTCCAGGTGTATCCAATGTTTTCGCTGCTCAACCTGATCATATTCAAATACCTGATACACCTGCTACAACAACTACTGTTGAAGAAGCACCACCAGTTGACTCCACAACAACAGTTGAACAAACTGCATCCAGCGACGCTGGCGACGCTGATCCAACTGATGATATTCTGAACCATGAAGTACCCCCACCTGCAGATTTTGATCCAAATGCGTTCTTCAACCCGTTTGCTAATGAAATTGCTGCACCTGATGTTGCGGAATCATCTACAAGCCATTTGAATCCTCCAAATCTGCATAATGTATATCAACATCAACCTTCCACACATCATTGGACGAAAGACCATCCTCTTGAGAATATTATTGGTAACCCGAATCAACCAGTCATAACAAGACAACGTCTTCACACAGATGGTGAACACTGCATTTATGCACTCATTGTCTGCCAATCTGAACCCAAAAACATTAAAGACGCAATGACCAAAGACAACTGGATTGAATCCATGCAGGAAGAACTCAATCAGTTTAAATGTCTTGAAGTATGGAAACTGGTTAAAAGACCAACAGGGGTCTACGTCATTGGTCTCAAATGGATTTGGAAAAACAAATTAGATGCTGAAGGAACCGTAATCAGAAACAAGTCACGTCTAGTGGCTAAGGGTTATAGACATGAAGAGGGTATTAACTTTGAAGAATCATTCACTCCGGTTGCTCGTCTTGAGGCTGTTCGGATATTTCTAGCGTTCGTGGCTCATATGAACATCACGGTCTTTCAGATGGATGTCACAATTGCTTTTCTGAATGGTAAACTGAACGAAATGGTCTATGTCAGCCAACCAGAAGGATTCGTTGATCCAGAGTTCCCGAACCATGTATACAAACTGAACAAAGCTTTCTACGGACTCAAACAAGCTCCTCGGGCGTGGTACGATAAGTTATCATCCTTCCTCATTGCCAATAATTTCACCAAAGGTTCGGTCGACCCTACACTTTTCATACAATATCACATGGCTCACATTTTAATCGTTCAAATCTATGTGGATGACATCATTTTTGGGTTAACACATTTAAAATACTCAAATGCTTTTCCAAAACTAATGACAAAACATTTTGAAATGTCAATGATTGGTGAACTCACATTCTTTCTTCGAATGCAATTTCATCAATCACCCCGTGGTATTTTCTTGAGTCAGTCTAAATATGACCTTGAACTTTTAAACAAATTTGGAATGCAAAACTGTGACACCTATGCCACACCAATGGCACATACCAAGAAACTAGACGCTGATTTACAAGAGAAATTGGTGGACCCTACCAAATACCGCAGTATCATTGGGTCTCTCATGTATCTAACAGCTAGCAGGCCTGATATTGTTTTTGCCGTATATCTTTGCTCCTGTTATCAATCGAGACCAACTGAAACCCACCTCTCCGAGGCTAAAAGAATCCTCCGATACATCAAGGGAACCATTAACTTGGGGATCTGGTATCCAAAGGATTCTGGTTTTGAACTAATAGCTTTTTCAGACGCTGATCACGCAGGCTGCTTAGATTCACAGAAAAGTACTTCAGGAGCATTACAATTTCTTGGTGATAAACTGGTGTCATGGCAATCGAAGAAGCAGGATTGTATATCCCTGTCCTCAACTGAAGCAGAATATGTAGCCATGTCGGCGTGTTGTGGTCAAGTCATTTGGATGAGAACAAAACTCAAAGACTATTGTTACGTATTTGACAGAATCCCGATGTACTGCGACAATCGTAGTGCTATTGCGATCTCGTACAACTCTGTTCAACATTTGAAATTAAAGCACATCGATCTTCGATATCATTTCATCAAGGAGCACGTGGAAAAGGGTACTGTTGAATTATACTTTGTGGGTACCGAATACCAACTGGTAGATCTTCTCACCAAAGCCTTAGCTCCTGCTAGGTTTAATGAGTTGGTCCACCGGATTGGTATGCGGTGTTTGACTCCAGAGGAACTGGATGAACTTTTAATACATTCTTAAAAGCCAGTCAAACACCAAACCTCTTTTGTAAATATTTTCAAAAACAAAATACAAAAATATAAAATCTGATAAAATCCAAAAAATATTCTTCTATCTAAATTCTTTCAAACACTGCAAGTACAAATCTTCTATCAACACTTTGTTCTATCAAACTTTTCACAATTTTCCCGAACAAGTGTTGAGGGGGAGAAAGTAAATATTTTTCGGTTTCATAAAACCTTATACTTGCATGTTTCCAAAAATATGTTGTTTCTTCTGAAATGGTGGATACGTTTCTTGTCAAATACTCTCCTCGGACTCAAGTGTTTTCAAAATTCATTATTTCAAAAGTCGAGGGGGAGTATCGTTAAGTTTCTTGCCTTAAATGTGTTTTGTCTAACCTAATCGGAAGTTAAGGGATCTTGGTTGGAACCTCTTTGATGTTGAGGGACTGAATGTGTTAACTTGGCAAATTAATTTTAAACAAAATCATTCACTTAACACATTCAATGCACCACTTCATGTGCATTTACTCCTAAACCACCAAGATCAAACGGCCCAAATCAAATCTTCAAAATCCGTTCAAGCTGTTCATAATCTGTAAGTTCTAAATTGTTTGGATCAAGATTCTAAACAAGGATTTCAAAAATCTTTCAAATCCAATGGTTAAAACTCTTTAAACTAATTTTGGAAAACTGTTCACTCGAACGAACTGGGTGTTTATGCAGAAAAGTGTTTGGATTGAAATGAGTCTTTGTTAAAACCTTTCTTAGTGTCTATTAAACTTGTTTTAATCGTCCAAAACCACCCAGAATCTTAAATTTCATTAATTTGAATTCTAGGGTTATTGCACTCATTTTGGGGTTTTTCTATTCTGTGTATGTTATTAGGTGGTCAAGAAAGTGTTAGAATAAGTATAGATGCATGTTTTGAACCTTTAAATTAGCTAGAAACATCTAAACTGTAAGAATTTAAGTTTTAGGTTTTTAGGGTTCATATCCCATGAATCTTCTGATTCTGTGGTGGAAATGTGGTATATATTGTTCCATTGCACTCATATGACATCTAGGATACTCCAGAAACATTCTTGTTTGATTTGTGTGGCTATATCTCTTACGCGTAGATTAAGGGTTTAGGGTTTAAGTAATTTTACGCCTAAGTCTTTCTGTGTGTATATGATATGTTCTTATGCTTGTTTTGTGATAAAAAATGTTTGAAATTAACTGCAATCAAGTTTTCATGTTTATATTTAACTGGTTAACTATTCGTAATGACAGAATCTTTAGGTGCTCATACCGTTACGCTTAAGTATTACTTTTATGCGTAAAGATAGCGCCTAAGAGAAATCTTACGCGTAACTCTTACGCATAAGAGGTCTACAGTAGATTACGCGTATCTTGGAAAGATATTCGTAATCAAGGCTTGTTACGCATAAGCTTTTCCCTTACAAGTAAACTTTACGCGTAACATCTAGCTTATTCCTACGCGTAAGCCTAAAGCCTTTGAACTTGTCTTACGCGTAAGAAACTCCTACGCATAAGCTTGGTCTTATGCTTTAGCTTAATCCTACGCATAAGCTCCTTTCTTACGCATAAGGATCCTTGTTACACGTAACCCACTGTTCACTACATTTTGGCCGTTACGCATATGTTACTTGTTATATTTTACGCATAAGCCACAAATACCTGATGTATCATATGAGCTTTCAAATGTTAATATGTTGTGTGTTAAGTGAATAATTGAACATTGAAATTTCAAAATTAATATGTTCACGTAACTTTTCACATCAACTTCATACAATTGGACAAATGTAACTTAGGACTTGTAACTAACATAAACATGGTACCATCAAACAAGTAATTAGATAATAAATCAGACTAAAATAAAGACATTGTGTTTCCATATGTCTGTCTCTTTGTTTAAGGACTTTCAGATCACAAAATGGCTGCAAATCAAGCAAACATCAATGCCCCAGCTGAGCTCTCGATGGCAAACACATTCCCTGCTGGATACGACAAAACAATTGGCAAGAACAATCTCCGTGTCATCTTCAACAACTTCATATGCTCAGAATCATCTTGCAGAATTGTTGTGGTCATCCTTCTGCAATATCCATTCAATCATATGCTCACAAAGTCATCCTCAATCTCTGACTTCTTTCTGATGATGAGTATGATTCAATGGATGAAGAATGAAAATTCCATAAGACATTAAAGCAGAAAATGGTGGAATATCATGCTTCAACCTTTCTGGTTAATCAACCCGGTGGGGCAGGAGTGTCAAGCAGTAATCCTCCACTTATGGAAGATCCATTGCAAAACAACTCTTACCCCATCCGATCCGGTTAATCAACCCGGTAAGGATCATGGTTTCACTGTCACTACAACTGTTGAAATGAAGCAACCACAACAACAACTAAAACAACCGCAAAAAGAAAAGCATGGTGAAAATGTGGAAATACATGACGAAGGAGATTACAATCATGATAAGGATGAAAGAGTCACTGATGATGATAATTTGGTGGCTGAAGAGGAAATGATGCAAAAAGAGGCAGAAGAAGCTGCTAGAGCTGAGGATGAAAAGTTAAAGAAGGAATCAGACAACTACTTAGTAGACAATCCAATACACAAACCTCAACAGTCTTCTGAACCACCTCTTGACACTTCCACCAAACCTAAATCATCATCTCAATCATCTCCTCCATCAACAAAAGAAACAACTTTGTCAACAACAAAATCTGTTAAGAAGGCAACTCCATCTAATGATTCGACAAATGGTTAAGCAGGTTTTCACCACTACACAACAAGCTACACAGTCACCACCATCTGATCAACCAAGGGTTTCAGAAACTACACCACCAATGGAAAGAACCGGTAATCACTCTACATACACTGGTGGTGAGGATTATGACATACCTGAGCCCCAAGCTGAACCTCAATCGTAATTCAAATCAAGTACATTACTGCACTCCTTGTTTTCATACGCATCAAAATAGCATGTGGAAGATATCCACCTCGGGGTTGAATCTTACCAAAATTCTACACTTCAACGGAATCAATCAAGAACCTCAGTAAAAAATCGTTCATAATCTAAAGTTTGGGTTCGTCTACCGAAGTGAAAATCGTCATACTTGCTTCTTGACTTTCGAAGAAATTCACAAAGTTCTATGACGTCACCCTGAAGATGGTTCGAGATGGATTTACATACCGTTTGAAGGACATTGAGTTGGGTATAATTTAGACGAAGAGATGGAATTCAAAGGATCGCAAGGATGTTCGTTGATTTATAACTAGGATTGATGAAAGTTTGATTCATCGGGATAAGATGCAACGGTTGGAGAGCTATGTGGGAGGAAGACCAAACTTTCCAATTCTGACTTAGCAAAGTCCTCAGAAAGAAGCTGGTCGTTTGGAATCATTGGGTACTCTCTTAACAATCTTGATTGTGATTCTGTTTGACATATTCATTATGGCTTGTGCACACATAACAGTGTACAACCCGTACTTGTAATGAAAGGACCCTGTGGTACACTTCAGTGCCACAATCCTTATAAAAGGAGCGAAATCTTCTTACTTTTGAGTAAAACTTATCAAAACTTTCACTTTTGAAAGTTTTGCTCAAAAGAACAAGTACTTCCCCTTATAATTTTCAAAACCTCAAAAGTTTATATCACTTGTTGAGGGGGAGTATTTGCCTAAAACTTTGTTCAACAAAATTTTCTTCATGGTAATCTTCCCGCAAAACTCGAAATGGACATATTTGGTATCAAAATTTCGTCAAAAATAACATTCATATGCCATTTTTGAGGGGGAGAAAAATTATGTGATAAGAAATATGTTGTGAATTGCTATTGAATCCTCGTGTGAAAAGACTTCAACCCATGAATTGACGGGATCTGAACAGTTATACATTGGAAAGATTTGTCTTCCAAGACTTATCCAAGTAAATTGTACCTATTCGAGAAGCTCTTGATAGACATGAACTTTGACGGGTTTGACAACCTTTCGAGGTTTGTCCACACCTTCAAGGTAGTTATTAGAGCTAGTTGTCACCTAAAAGCTGACAATGTAACTCTTTAACTATGCAACGTAACCATGTCTCGCGGGGATTGTCTATCTTGAGTTGATCAATTCAAAAGTGCGCGCTCTTCTCTCACTGTGTAGATTTCTGTAAAAATACTTAAGCACGTGTGGAGGGGGATTATTTCTGCAAAATTAAACTCTCGAAGTGTTTCAAAATGTTTCCTATTCATAAACACTTTTAGAAATTTTCAATAAATCGGTTTTATGGCAATGGAGTTATAAGGTGACTAAGGTTAGGAATAACCGTCCTATGATCCGCCAAAGCCGGAGGGATCTACCCAAGGACACCACCAATAGTTAGAATTAGAAGTCCTTAGGTTTGATTATAAAAAGGAGAAAATTAGAATCGGAGAAAGAAGGAGTTGAAGAATTAAAAAGAAAAGTAAAGAAAAGGGTGAAAAGAAATAGCCCTCCAAATTATTCAACTTAGGGCAGACACCGGGTTCAATTCATATGCCACTGGTTGTCACTTGATAACGCCGGTATTGAAGATTAAAGTCGTCATGGACCCAGTGACGCATGCACTAAACCTTCTTAACCACTCAAGTTTCTCTCAACAGAAGCTTGTTTCATTCTCACAGGGAACCCTACGTAAACTATCGGCTTTCTCTTAGAGATTGCTAGTATTGAAGAAGGAGACCCTCTCCCTAGTCTCCGCTCAGGAAAACTAAAGTGCACTATTGAGTCTAGAGCCACAAGATTCATCAAAAGATCTCTTAGGAACACTTGACAATTCATCGCTTGTCGTTCAACAATAAGAACACAAGTGATCCATTATCGAGTCCTTCACAGATCTTAGCAATCTATTGAGAACATTTATGAGAGGTTCACACATGTCATCCTCAGTGATTGAATGGAAACTCCTGCCAGGGTCAACATCAAACAGCCCTGACAGCAGGTCACTTCGGTAACTCCCCGTGGATTACGCTTAGTGTGCCTCAAATGGTCTACATTCGTGAGGTGATACTTCGGTGTACCTCAGCGACTCATCTGAACTGTAGGTGTACTTCGGTACATCGCGTTATCTCACTTGTGGAACTCCAGTTCAGGAACAGCCTTTGTGAGAATTAGAGCTGTGTTTTCACACTATGCTGTTAACACTCTCGAAGTTTAAACTTGTAAGCACTGGATTATTTCTAACCCATGTTTTATGTTTTCTTCTTATGGATGCTTGCGGGTGGAAAAGATCGTGCAGATTCTCCACATGCTCATACCTACAACATCACTAATGGAAGTTCTCTCAAAAGGCAACACAAAGTCAAAATGATTCTTCGTCAAAGTCAAAGAATCTACAAAGTTTAAAGACTAAGAGAACTACATCAGTACTGAAATCCAACGTTAAAGAGCGTGTGAGCATGTTGGAGAAAGACGTGGAGACACTGGAGCAAAGAAGCAGACCTGATGCAGACAACCACAACATACTATCACTACCATCACAAAGAACAAAGATCAAAGAACAAAGAAAATGATGACGTCAAAGCAAAATACTTCGGAAGAAACAATTTCTCTACACTGGGGAGATTGTTCAAATCAAGGCATTTCTTCTCACAAGAAAGAAGAATTTCAGAAGACCTCAAAGCTACTATTACATCAGCACCTTCAACGTTTATATCATCAATCACTAACAGTTAGGGGGAGATTTTTGGAATCACTCCTAAACTAGAATTCAAGTGTTAGTAATTAATATGTAATAGGTAGCTTATTTATGGCTTTTATGTTAGTTATCATGCCAAGGCTTATGTAGAAAGCCCATGAGCCTTTGTCCAAGCCCATAAGAAGGGAAGGATGCTAGTAGTGTTGCCCTAGCTCCTTGCCCTATAAATAATCCTTGTAACCCCTCAATTGAGGTTTGGTTGTTCATTTCATATTAAACTTTATGCATAACTCTTCTTATATCATACATGTTTGTGTGTGTCTTGTTCAACCGATCATCTTATCTTTCTTTCTTACATATTGAGGCTTGTGTTACAAACATAGTGACCTAACACGCTGTATTTATGTACCTTAATAATAGAGTCTCTAAGCCCTACTTGGATAAATTCGTCATTGTGTTCATTGAAGATATTCTTATCTACTCTCGTGATAAAGAAGAACATGCGGAACATCTGAGAACTGTCTTGAAACTACTCAAGGATGAAGAACTATACACTAAGTTTCCCAAATGTGACTTTTGGATCGAGACAGTCCAATTTCTTGGTCACGTGTTCGACAATAAAGGTATTCACGTGGATCCTGCAAAGATCAAATCTGTAAAGAACTGGTCCATACTAACCAACCTCACCGAGATCCGCCAATTTTTAGGTCTTGCCGGTTATTACCAGAGATTCATCGAAGGTTTCTTGAAGATAGCTAAACAATTGAAAGAGTTAGCCCAGAAAACGAAGAAATTCAAATGGGGAGATGATCATGAATCAGCTTTTCAACTCCTTAAGAACAAGCTTTGCGAAGCACCTATCTTGTCACTACCCAAAGGAGTAGAAGATTTTATGGTATATTGTGATGCTTCACACATGGGTTTAGGCACTGTTCTCATGCAAAGGAACAAAGTGATTGCTTATGCTTCCCATCAACTCAAAACTCATGAGAAAAATTATACCACTCATGATCTAGAACTCGGAGCTGTGGTATTTGCACTCAATTTATAGAGACACTACTTATACGGAACCAAGTGTATAGTATACACTGATCACAAAAGTCTTCAACACATCTTGGATCAAAAGGAACTGAACATACGTCAACGCCGCTGGCTAGAATTGCTCAGTGATTATGACTGTGAGATCCGCTACCATCTCGGAAAGGCGAATATTTTTGCTGACGCCTTGAGCAAAAAAGATCGCCCTAAGCCACTTAGAGTGAGATCATTGGGAATGGTAATCAATTCACCCCTGCCATCTAAAATTCTTGAAGCTCAGATCGAAGCTCTCAAAGAAGAAAACAGGCCGAATGAGAAGATTTATGGCATGCCGGAGAACGAAAATGGATTCGTGAAAAGATCAGATGGAATGTTATGTTTCAAGGATCGAAGTTGGATTCCACTTTACAGAGGTATCCGTGAACTCATCATGCATGAATCACATAAATCAAAGTATTCCATACACCCCGGCCCCAACAAGATGTATCAAGATCTAAAACTTTTATATTATGGGCAAACATGAAGGCCGATATTGCCGAGTATGCTAGCAAATGCTTGACATGTCTAAGAGTCAAAGCAGAGCATCATAAACCAACAGGATTGTTAACTCAGCCAGAACTTCCCATATGGAAATGGGAAAGAATCACAACGGACTTCATCACTAAGTTGCCGAGAACTTCTAATGGTTTTGACACCATCTGGATCGTTGTTGACCGTCTCATGAAATCAGCTCATTTTCTGCCTATCAAAGAGAACGACGAGATGACTACACTCGTTGGGTTGTACATTAAGGTGATTTTTTCTCGCCACGGTGTACCAATCTCTATCATAACTGATCGAGATAGCCGATTCACCTCGAGAGTTTGGCAAAAACTCCAAAACGCCATGGGTACCAAATTGGATATGAGTACCGCATACCATCCTCAAACAGATGGACAAAGTAAAAGAATGATCCAAACTCTGGAAGACATGCTGAGAGCATGTGTGAACGATTTCGGAAAAGGATGGGATAAGCACTTACCTCTGATAGAGTTCTCCTACAATAACAGTTATCACGCCAGCATTAAAGCCGCTCCATTTGAAGCGCTTTATGGAAGAATACGCCGATCACCCGTTTGCTCGACAGAAGTTGGAGAAGTACAACTTACTGGCCCTGAGATTGTCCAGGAGAAAACTGAAAAGATAATGCAAATCAGGTAACGATTTCAAGCAGCTTGAGATAGACAAAAGAGCTATGCAGATGTCTGAAGAAAACCGATGGAATTCCAAGTCGGAGATCGAGTAATGCTCAAAGTATCACCCTGGAAAGGAATGGTCAGATTTGGAAAAAGAGGAAAACTCAAACCCCGATACATAGGACCGTTTAATTTTCTGCAAAGAATTGGTCCAGTAGCGTATAAGCTCGAACTTCCGGAAGAGCTCAGTCGAGTACATGACACTTTTCGTGTTTCGAACCTTAAGAAGTGTCTATCCGATGAAACCCTTGTCGTACCTCTAAAGGACATACAGCTCAATGATAAACTTAGCTTTGTAGAAGAACCCGTTGAGATCATGGACAGGGAAGTCAAGAGGCTAAAGCAAAGACGCATTCCTATCGTTAAAGTTCGATGGAATCATAAGAAAAGAGGTGCCGAGTTCACCTAGGAACGCGAGGATGTAATGCGTTCCAAGTGTCCCCACCTATTTACCTAATCACCTATGACAACCTCTGTGAGTTAAACTGCGGGATGCGATTCTCTTAAGGGGGTAGGTACTGTAAGCTCCCAAAAAATTTCATTTTAATTAACACCTTAAATAGAAATAAAGCACGACTTAGATCATCATGAACTTTTCCACTTATCATATTTCCATATCATTTGGTATATGTATGATCAACGCGACTTGAGCATTCAAAAATACACCGTTGTTATCAGAACAAGATTCCCCACGATTCCGATATCCTTAAATACTTAATATATATATATATATATATATATATATATATATATATATATATATATATATATATACATATATATATATATATATAAAATTTTATAAAAAAACTAAAATAAATAAAAATAAATAAATTACCACATGGACCGGGCCTAAGCCCAACACAAAATCCTATTGGGCCTCGCCTAATATCCGTGCCTAACTCGCTACAATTACTTTTGGGCCTTCATTTATTATTCCGAACCATACACGTGACCAAGCCCATTTTCTTACTCTTTGGGCCTCGCTACCTCAAGCCCAACACATCTAAAAATGAAATTGCCAAAAACTTGTCAAGTGTATGTATTTCTTATTCTCATTTGTAACCGGTCGAACAAAAGAAACAATACAACAACTTTAACCAAGATCAAGACCAAATGCATCCCTCCCCCTTGGTCCCTAATAAGTTGCGTGTTTATGTATATAAAACAAGGGACAAAGCACCATGCTTTAGCCACCCTAATCCTATTTTTATAATCCCCTAAATCCTTGACCACCCTTTGACTTAATAACCCATTGGATATTATGTTTCTTACCAACATTTAGATGGGACTTGGCGTTAGGCATGCCTTGAATCTCGCTGCCCTCCCCTCACATTTCATAAACAAACATACACTAAAACAATATTAAAATCATAAGACCATACCTAGTCTTCTTTATAACACACCCCTCATGACATTTTGCCAAACACACAACTCACTAAAACTCTCAACTCACTCAAACACTCACACACTACAAATTCATCCATTGTGGAAATTTAGTTTGGGAGCTTTAGGAAGGAAGAAAGGCAAAGGGTAACAAATCAAGGGTAATATAAAATCGTGTAAGGTTAGAAGGAGAACAAGGGTCTTGCCATAGCTCTCATTCGTTCATGTTGTGCTCTCATCTCCACTCTACTCGAGTGTTGTAAGTTTTCTTGACACCATGTTCGAATTCTTTTGCATTTGTCACTTTAGTTCATGTATATCACACGTTAAGAGTTAAAAGCGCACCCTAAGCACTAAAATTTCCTTGTATGTCTCGTATACCCACAACTCGACACTCAATCTTACACTAATACAACACATGAATATCTAATGGGCATGAAACTTAGTAAAAACGATTTATAAACTCTTCAAAAAACATCTCCATGGCTCGTCCACTTTGAATAACCAAACGAAAACCAAATGGGCCTTAGGGCCTAATACGCGAGAAACAAGCCCGTTAATGTTTTGACCCGACCCATTAGAAGGAAAATTAAGCTAAAAAGGCTAAAATATAAGCTAGTAATAAGCTTATGAAGAATTTGAAAAGTTTTTATAAGATAAAATGATGTTTCGGACTAAATATTCAAACCATATGGTTTTTGGGTAGAAAATGTAACAATTCTGAAAGAAAAAGGTTAAGTTTTTACGTTAATTATACGCATGGGAAAGTCTAGGGTAGATTGTGTCAAGATTCGAAAGTTAAAGGGAAAAAAGTGGTAATGCACGTGAGTGCATGGAAAGTCCAAGGGGCAGAAATGCAAATAAGCCAAAATAATTATAAAAGTAAAAATAAACTTTTTGGCTAAAAATGTAAACTTGGAAACATTGAGGTTAAAAGTGTAAAAATTGAAATTGGATTGTTTTTGTAAAAACAATTTTGTTAAAGGGTCAAAACTGTCATTTCTGGAAAGTTTTAACATAAGTATTTTCGGTGTATAATTTGTCAATTTCCCAAAGTTGAGTGACTAAACTTGTATATTTTCAAACTTGAGGGTAAAAAAGTTTAGAAAACTTTAAATTTATCACGAATTCATAAAAATAATGCACATGGGATATAAACAAACTAAACACTCAATAATATCATCTTTTCCAC
The DNA here is from genome assembly GCA_019973895.1 of Chrysanthemum seticuspe. Lineage (NCBI taxonomy): Eukaryota > Viridiplantae > Streptophyta > Magnoliopsida > Asterales > Asteraceae > Chrysanthemum > Chrysanthemum seticuspe. The sequence goes on along the minus strand of BPTQ01000009.1, from coordinate 191,899,811 downwards.
AAGATCACAACGGGTAACATTTCACTTATGCGTAAGTGAGGATCTTGGATAAATATCAAACTAAGACAATGTAGCACGTAAATTAACTTAAAACGTTAAGCACGTACAACTCCCTATTGAATTGGATAATTCAATGATCTATTGAATAAGTATATTCAATGCTATATATTTTGGTCGCGAACCAAAGGTTTATCATATTCAGAGACTCGCCATCTCATCATTTTTAGGTTTCGGTTTGGAACCTCCGCTACATTGTGCTTGACCTGTTTGTGCTTGTTCATTATCATCAAGGTGAGTTCATAGCCTCGCTTTTACTTTTATTTGCAAACCTCGCGAGGGAGATACATGCTCTAAACTAGAACACAAAGTTTTTCATAAATGTTTGCTTCTTGATTATTGAAATTGCCTAAGTATTTAGCCATAAGTCCCCTGTATCATGAACCATTAGTCTCCGCGAGTGAACGCAAATATCATTAATAGTACTATGGGGAGTAACGACCTCGTCTTGGTTATAGGAAATAACCGAGGTGCACCATATTTGAATTGCAATAGGTAATTGGCTATTACCTCCTTTGGGGCAAACATACGTACACCAGTAATTCGGTGTATGCAGTTGAGTCTTGGTTGCATAATAGCGGATAATAATCTGTGATTTTCTTTATGATATTGTTAGTTTACAATTATCATGTGTATATTCTTGTGTTCAACTATTATTTAAACCTATGGATTTCACTCAACATTATTGTTGACCTTTTTAAGCATGTTATCTTAGGTAATCAATGAAGATTATGTTTGAGGCACAGAGTGGGCATATCGAGACCTTTCCTTGTAGTGTAAACATAAAGTTGTCATTTCTTTCAAACTCATGCTCTATATTTTGGGAAAACATTTGAACAATTTGGAATATTTTGTAACAACAATGAGTTTTCGATGAATGATAACTATCTTTATCAAAACGGCTCTTTCGAGTCGCTTTCTATGGTTATTGACTATGATCTCCATTCGAGTAACACCCCGATTAGTCTTCTACTATCATTATGATCACGGGGGGTGTTACAGTAACTCCTTAAAGTGATAGTTATTTTGTGGTAGTAAAAAGGAAGAATCACCCAAAAATAACTAGATTTCCAAGTCTTCGTCATTGTATATATGTTAAAATCTTGAATAAGGATCTCGAAGAATCTTCATCCAACCATCCCCGATACCTTCAGATACTAAGTACACTCACCCGTGAAATTTCACTTCAACCTCAAATAAATAATAATGAATTAACGCCATAGGCACATATTCTGGTATAAGTGCCCAGATTGATAATGGTTTATCCCGACCTTAGTATAAAGTGCATAACCTCGTAAAACTTAATGATAACCAAAATGCCATGAAGTATATCTAAACAATCATCCAAGACATGAAGTACACACTTTATCCCTTCTTCGAATTTGAAACCGTAGCACCAGAATCAGATAAGATCCAGAAATACACTTTCCTTTCTCCAGGATGGTTCCATCATAACGGGATTTTACAATTCTATGGTTTAAACCGACAAATAGTTTCTTTCGCGGGATTTTACAAAACCAAGAATAAACCAAGAGATAGATCCGGAAATTCACTTTTCTTTCTCCAGGATGGTTCCATTGTTATGGGATTTTTCAAATCTATGATTTGAACTAAGAAATAGATTCTTTCACGGGATTTTAGAAAACCAAGACTAAACTGTAAGTAATGACAACTTGAATGTGCTATGACAAATTTGTTTTGGTGAATACCTGTTTTAGAGGAACATGCAATGGATCAACAACAATTCTTCTCCCAAATGTAGAATACTTCACAAACCATACTAAGTAAAGTAGTATATACTACTTCCCCCTGGAGGTTGACCTTATAAAATCAAAGTACACGCTTCTCTCCCATGATGGTTTCGAACTTTCGGAAGCATCATTGATGTGTACAACCATATGCACGAGAAGTTCTTGTATTAAACAAATATCTTGAAAGATCATAAGTGACGTTGAAGATTCTTGAAAGATTTTGTTTAGACTGTGAAGTATCATTGACATTTCGTAGCGTCCAATATCCCATGAGAATTGCTGATCACATCCCAACCATTTAAACATTTTGGCAAACATATCATCCACGTTTTCTATCAGAAATTGTTGTGACCACCTGGTGAAGTAATCCTGATATACTAAACTTGAACATGAAGTAGAATTCCCCAGATGCGTTACTTAATCTTGTGTTATCCTTGTGAAAAAGAACGGTGTACCCAATGTACAAAACCTCTTGACGAACCCTCAACAGCATGAGTCACCAAAATCGATAGCTACTTTGTGGGTTAAGCGAGAAAGAATCAAAAAAGTAACTAGATAGCTAAGTCTTTATCACACTCAATAAATGCCCAAACAAGTCATCTTCGCGAAAGGGAAGAAAGAAAGAAGACGAAATAAGTACGCGCGCCGAAAAACCTCACTTCAAATCAAAATAAGAAATATCGTATAGACAACCCCGTAGTCAACCTAGTTCCAATAACAATTCAAGCCGTGACATAATATACTCCATGAAAATGTATAAACCAAAGTACCAAACCACATAACACAACAACTCTCATCATCAAATCTCATAACACAACAAATCTCATCATCAAATCTCATTATCACAAATCTCATCGTCAAATCGTGATAACATCAAATTATCCTGAATATTAAGTGTCAATTTCCCCTGATAATGCTTGTAATTTATATCATTTATATGGATTTACACTTGTTTTCCATTATATTTCACTTTCAGGTAAATTACGAGCATTGGAGCTAAAAAGACGTGAAATTGGAGAGTTTATTGAAGATTTATCATAGTATCCTCACTTTGAAGAAGTAACGGCGTAACTCCTCTCTCACATTACGCCGTAACTAAATCGTGGCTCAGAAAATAAACTTAACAGAAGATTACGGCGTAACTCTATCCAAGATTACGACGTAACCATATTAGGTCAAATGAGGTTTCGCGCCGCTACTAATTACGCCGTAACTCATGCATCAACTACGGCATAACCAAGATCTATTAAAGATACAACGTAACTCCTTCCAGAGGTTACGCCATAACCAACATTATTAGTACAAATTACGAAGAATTGTATGTTACGGCGTAACTCTTTTAATAGTTACGCCATAACCAGATCTGGCCTATAAATACCCTACGATTTCCAGCATTTCAGATCATCCCATTTAACACACAACAATCAAAGAATGTGAGAAGAAGTCGAAGGCAGATCTAGAGGAGCATACAGAGCATTAGTTTTTATCTTTTCTTTACTTTCAATTCATGTATTTCGTAACATTAAACATTAAATTAATTGTTATGGTTAATATGAGCGGGTAAGCACCTCTTGGTGCTGGCCTAGTTATGATTCCTTAATTGTTTTGTTTGCATTTACATTGCTTCCGTATAATTATTTCTAAGTGTATGCATGCATAGTTTATTGGTAGCTACCCTTGTTTCGGTAGTTTTGAATGGCGGTAGAGGCTAGTTGCTTTGGAGATATGACCAACTGACCCTAAGTGAGTAGACTGAGACGGAAAGGGTAAGATATGACCAACTGACGACCCTTTCTACTTGTGCGATTTGACCAACTGATCACCTACCATTTGGATGAACTTAAGAAGTAAGGGGTGAGTGTTTAAGTTGCTAGAGCCCGGGCACTCACTATTATGAATCTAGCATGTAGCGGTACTTAATGACTTGGCTTAGGGGACCAGGAAAAACTGGACTTATGAGGGGACACCTGACTTCTCCTGTGGTACCCTTTGCTGATAGGGTAGGACGAACTGACCAAATTATGTCCTATCGACTTTGACCCCACCTGAATTAATTGGAAGTAATTATACTTAAACACTACTAGTTAGGATGAATAACTAGGTTAGCACCACTCTCCTTTATTGATCACAACCTTTGCCTTTATCTTCTTTAGTAGTTAATTAATTAATTCCTTATCGAAATCATATCAAAATCTGTGACACCTAGACTTAATATAAATCCACACACATAGCTCTTGGGACGACCTCGGTTTTATCGAATACTACACTACACACGACCGGGTACACTGCCCGTTAGTGCATTAGGGTAGACCATAGGTATAACGAGACTTATAGATATTAAAACCTGGTCAGTAAAACCTGCATCCAGTTTTTGGCGCCGCTGTCAGGGAGTTATATTTGGATTTCGATTAAGTCTTTCATTTTTGATTTGTTTTAAAATTTTCTCAAATTCTCTTGATCTCTTTTCAAGTTTCAGGTAACATGGAAGTTATTAACATTGATGACCTCACTCTTGAGGAATATTTGGCATTGACAAGAGAAGAACAAGGGTCGGGGCTCGTAAGACCGACAATTGGAGTTGATGTCCATTTCGAGATTAAAGACCAGTTTATAAGGGAGCTTCGTGCTGACCCTTTTTAAGGAATCAGGGACGAAGATGCGTATGAGCATATTGAAAATGTCTTATACATCGCAAGCCTTTTCAACATTCCGGGTGTGTCTCGTGATAATGTTATGCTAAGAGTGTTCCCCATGACTCTCACTGGGGCTGCCAGAAGATGGATCGAAAGATTGCCTACCGGGGCAGTTAATACTTGGGCTCTACTTAAGAAGCACTTCATCCAGAGGTATTGTCCTCCATCAAAGATATCTAACCAGCTCTTGGAAATCCATAATTTCAAGCAAGAAGACGATGAAACGTTGTATCAAGCCTGGGATAGATACAACGATCTCCTCTTCAAGTGTCCTACACATGATCTGAACAACCAGCAAAAGGTTAACATCTTCTTCAAAGGAATCAACGTGAGTACAAGATAGATGCAGGATTATCAAGGACCAATTCCGAGCATGACTCCTACTCTAGCAATTGAAGCCATCCAAAAAATGGTTGATCATTCCTAAAAGTGGCACGATGGAGGAAGCATAAGAAACCAAGGCGGAAGTTTTGACGGATTTGAAGCTATCACTAACAAGCTAGAGAATCTGGGTCGGGATATGCTAAAAATCAGGGAAACTATGCATGCCATCCGAGTAGGTTGCGAAAGTTGTGGGAGAGGACATCTCACCAAAAATTTTCTTTACATTAACGAAGAAAACATAATTGAAGAAGCTAAATATGGAGAAAATCGACCGTTTTACGGAGATAATCGAAATAGTAATGAGTATCGTAGAAATTACAACCGCGGGCCTTATGGAGAAAAAAGCCCAACCTTGAAGAGACCATAAACAAATTCCTGGAAAGTTCAGCCCAGAAGCAAAAAGAACAAGATAAATGACTCAGGGATTTCCAGGAAAACACAAATAAAAATCTTTCCAGGCACTACATAGATTTGTTTCTGCCCCCGAATTTGTAGTTATCGAGAAGGAGAAAAATACGAAGGAACGTTTGATTCTTGGTAAACCGTTCCATGAATCATAGGGATATTACGGTGATAGAATATAATTTAAATTGCACAAGACCTTATGACATGAGCCGAATGAAATTGTAACAACTAAGGATTCATCGGAGGTTAAAATGGATTATTCCGATAGGTTCTCTCCGTCATATTTTGGCCATTTGCAGGGGACCGAATCAATTGATGATGACAACAGCAATGAAGAAGATAATGAGGTCCGACCTTATGTGCCTAGTTATGTTGTTACGGGTAAACTTCACTGTTGTGCTCCTGAAATTTGTTTGATTGAAGGGTCCAAAATGACATTACCTACATGCTCTCCTTATCAAAAATGATGTAATGGAGGAGGAGAATTTCTCATTAGTTGGATTAAAAAAGAAACGGAAGTTTGGTGGTGTTGGGAAGAAGAAAAATTAATTAAGAGCCGATGGATTCAAGGGCACAATATTATGAATGATTGGTTCACTGAGTTCGATTGGACTATTCACTTTTGTGAACCAGCTATGATGTCTGATGAATTCATCAGGGCATGGCCTACATGCGACCCAACCGCAAGATCTGCAATGGAGGAGAATTCCTTGATCCTAACTGGCTCAAACACAAGGAATGGGCATGTTTTGACGTGGAAAAGAGAAGGGAAGTCGGATACAAGGGAATCTCATTTGAAAACTAGTTACGAGTAAAGTTTGGAGCTGTTAACATAAAATGGGAATAAGAGGCTAAATTTCATTACGAATGGGCAAAGGCTAATTTTTTGCAAGAAAATCGATATTCCATAACTCGGTTTGTTTCTCCACGTGTTTGGGACCAGCCCTCTTCAAGTAAAAGAGCTGACATGAACGAAGTTGGCCAAGTCCGTAGGCCACCATAAAGCCCCGAGGCTCTGAGTCTAACTTAAAGACTCGTAAATAAAGAAAAGTGCTCTTTCGGGAGACAACCCGAATTATCCCTTTCGTTTGTTTTATTTCCATTTCTATTGGGTTTTGTGCTTTTAACCATTTTTGCAGGAAACAAACAAAAGTTACTACTGCAGCATGCTGATCTGACCAGAGTTACGGCGTAACTCATTCCCATGGTTACGCCGTAACAGGCCCTTTTGCAGCAGAACCTCAGAAGCATTACCAATTACGGCGTAATCCCATTTCAGTGGTTACGTTGTAGCTACACTTTTGCAGCGTATGCCAGGTTTTGCCTACTACGGCCTAACTCCTTCTGGAGTTACGACATAACTATCCTCTGCATTACTACTTTCATTTTAAACACAATAACCTTGTATTAGTCTTTTAAATGAACTTTGTGGGTATGTTCCCTGTAAGCCCTCACGAGACTACACTCGTCCACTTGGGGCACCAAATGGTTTAAAAGGCTTGTTGCATGCTCTAAATGCAACCGTGATTCCTACGAAAGTGAGTTAAGTTTTTTTTTTCTTTTTAGAATTATGCTTGTCGGTAGTGTGATTTCAGGGATTAAAGTTTTCTCATGGATGCTTATGCGAAGGCACGACTCTCTTTCGTGGGCCTTCTTTCTTTTTGAAGCAAATTTCAGGTAATTTCTCGCTCTAATTCTACTTTTCTCTTCACCTTTATTTAACACTTAGTACAAAAGGGACTTTGTACAATTCAAGTGGGGGGACGGGAGTAGAATTGTCTCTTGAACTTTATTGTGCCCTAGTTTTTCTAATTTATTTTTAAAATTTTGACATGTTTTTCTTAACCTAACTAGATTAGACCTTAGCCTAGCACATACAACCCTTGATATTATATGGTGAGATTAGCCTTATCCGTTTCCAAAATTTTACCCCAAATCCACCAAATTATGAGTGCGTGTTGTAAACTTTAGAACTTGGCCTTTACATCATTTCGAGACCATAGACGAGGTATGTTGAGTTAGCTCGATGTATTTGGACTTTTCTATTTAAGAAGGCAGTATTATAGGATTATCAACCAAATAGCCTACCATTGTGTGTTTATTGATTAGTCACCTCGAATTCTCGACCCCCATGTGAAACCCTTTTGTTGCACTCACCTTTAGTGCAAGATACCCCTAGTTACACCCATCTGAGCCATTCCTTTCATTTTGTTAACCCAATATATTGTTTCGTTACACCTATACACCTTAGCCTACCTTATAGTCTTTATTTTGATTGGGAAGTCATCATTTGCCTAAGTTCAAGGTTCAAGTGGAGAGGTTTGGGAATCATGCTTTCGTCGATGACATATTCTTAAAGATCATTGAAGACCCCCCGAATTCCCATTGTTCATCTCAAGTGGGGGGATGTTATGTTTATTTGTTCTAGCTATAATATATATATATATATATATATATATATATATATATATATATATATATATATATATATATATATATATATATATATTTTTTTTTTTTTTTTATTCGAAAAAAAAGAGGTTATGTGTTTGTTATTTAGTTGATTTTAAAGTGCAATGTTATAAGCACTATATTATGAGCTTAATTTAGATTTCGTATCGAGGAGGCCACCTCGGTCACATTTGAAGATTGGAGTTGGTAAATGCGCCAACAATTGGAGAAAAGGTAGTGTGTCCATCATGACGTCCTCTAATGACACAACTACCTAGTATATCATGATCCGGTTTTTTAACTTCGAAACTTGAACTTTGGGCTGACGGTAAGTGGTGATGACTTGGTTATAGATTTAGACTATTTGCTTGATTATTATTTTACATCATTTATATATCCCATGTCTTATCCTACCCTTTAGTCATGAAGCGTGTCTAAGTGATGCAGCGAGCAATCTTTGGTGTCTTGGCCATGGATTTGGTCATGTATCATTGATTTTGTCCACTTCGCCGTGACATACTAGTAATGACAAATCACCCTTAACCTTTGTCGTGTCTACCCATATTACCTTTGAAAATTGTTTTGCCCTTAACTCTAGTGGTGGAGATTTGTGTAACCGCCAAGCTTATGATAGAATACATGCTATGACTATGCGATTGAGTGATCACCCCGAAATTGACACTTAGAATAGTTGAGAGATTTGAGTGTTTCGTTCCCATTTCGTGAGGTGTTCGGCTTTGTTTTATTCTAGCATAAGGGATTTGTAAAATTATATTTTCCAGGTAATGGGAGATATCTTTTTAGGAATCTATCTAATAAGGTCTACTTGTAGGAAAGTAGAGTTCAAGTGGGGGGATATTTGATAACATCAAATTATCCTGAATATTAAGTGTCTATTTCCCCCGATAATGCTTGTAATTTATATCATTTATATGGATTTATGCTTGTTTTCCATTATATTTCACTTTCAGGTAAATTACGAGCATTTGAGCTAAAGAGACGCGGAATTGGAGAGTTTATTGAAAATTTATCATAGTATGCTCACTTTGAAAAATTTACGGCGTAACTCCTCTCTCACATTATGCCGTAACTAAAGTGTGGCTCAGAAAACCAACTTAACAGAATATTACGGCGTAACTTTATCCAATATTACAACGTAACCATATTAGGTCAAATGAGGTTCCGCGCCGCTACTAATTACGCTGTAACTCATGCATCAACTACGGCGTAACCAAGATTTATTGAAGATACGGCGTAACTCCTTCTAGATGTTACGCCGTAACCATCATTATTAGTGCAAATTACGAAGAATTGTATGTTACGGCGTAACTCTTTTAATAGTTACGCTGTAACCAGATATGGCCTATAAATACCCCACGATTTCCAGCATTTCAGATCATCCCGTTTCACACACAACAATCAGAGAATGTGAGAAGAAGTCGAGGGTAGATCTAGAGGAGCATACAGAGCTATCTCCAAGGGAGAAATCACTCCCTTACGATAAGCATTAGCTTTTTATCTTTTCTTTACTTTCAAATCATGTATTTTGTAACATTAAACATTGAATTGATTGTTATGGTTAATATGAGCGGCTAAGCACCTCTTGGTGCTGGCCTAGTTATGATTCCTTAATTGTTTTGTTTGCGTTTACATTGCTTCCGTATAACTATTTCTAAGTGTATGCATGCATAGTTTATTGGTAGCTTCCCTTGTTTTGGTAGTTTTGAATGGCGGTAGAGGCTAGTTGCTTAGGAGATATGACCAACTGACCCTAAGTGAGTAGAATGAGACGGGAAGGGTAAGATATGACCAACTGACGACCCTTTCTACTTGTGCGATTTGACCAACTGATCACTTACCGTTTGGATGAACTTAAGAAGTAAGGGGGAGTGTTTAAGATGCTAGCACCCGGGCTTAGGAGACCAGGAACAACTGGACTTATGAGGGGACACCTGACTTCTCCAGTGGTACCCTTTGCTGATAGGGTGGACGAACTGACCAAATGCAGTCCTATCGACTTTGACCCCACCTTAAGTAATTGGAAGTAATTAGACGTAAACACTACTAGTTAGGATGAATAACTAGGTTAGCACCACTCTCCTTTATTGATCACAACCTTTGTAACACCCCCAAATTTGGCACAGCGGAAGCATTCGAGTCGCGGGGTGCTACTTGGTATCACAACACAAAGTATAGAACAACGGTTTTACATTTGGAAAATTCATAAACAAATGTATAAAGTTTACATTGTTCAAAAATAGTGCGGAAATATAGGCCCATAATAATAATAAAGCGGTCTCAAATATAATAATGTATCTTATGACCATGTCATGCCCTGCCATGACAAAAGCCTCCAAAGTAAGCTGTCGCGATAAACCTGAAAATACATGCTAAAAATGTCAACACGAGGTTGGTGAGTTCATAGGTTTGAAATAAAGTAGTAAATCCATTTTGATGTGTATTGATATACGAGTAGGACAAATGTGCAAACAATAATAAAGCGTAGGGCGAACAGATATATCATAATCAAACACATGGCTAGTCAGGTAACCACCCATAATCATTGGCTAGTCAGGTTACCACCCATATAAACCACAACACTCTTCATCTGCAAATCTTCATCTCTGAAATATATATGTACAACATGTATGCCTACCAGCTGGAGTTAACGCATGAGTACTCTCACGTCAAGTGGATTAAATCCATTGACACGAGAACCACACAGAAATGTCACACAGAATTATCACACAGAATAATCAGAAACCAATAGTGCTCCTAACGCAATTATATTCGCACACAAGCTTGTCCAAAATAACAAAACAAACATTTAACCACAACATTAAAAGCTTCAAATAATTGAACAAGTTATTTAACGTAGCACATAAATTTTTAAGATATCAAATTACTTGCAAATGTTGGAATTTAATAACACAAACATGTATTCTCCCCCAAAAGTGTTTCAAAACAAGTAAAGTAGGGGCTATGAACTCACCTCAATATGAAGTAATGCAAGGACCATAACGGACACAACTGGCATCAAGGAGCTAACACAACAGTATCGAGAGTACCGGTACAATGGTACGGGATCGATACAACCCTAACAAGAGTTGGTTATCTTAGAATAAATCTAGCAAAGCAAATGAATTTTCAAAAGGCAACGTGTTTTAGTTTTCATGGAATATTCGTATCGTTAATTTCAAAAGTCCGTTATCAATATCTCAAAAGTTTAGTTTTAACGTCTCGTGTGGTGGTGAGAAAACAAAGACTCGACATACAACTCACACTAAATGAGAATAAATGAAAAATAACCCTAGAACGTATCCCACATGCACAATACAAAAATAAACAAGTAAGGAACAATTAGCAAATAATGAAAAGATAAATGGAGGGTTGAGTTTTGATCATTTACCCGATAATCCCAGATAGTTTACAAGAAAACTCAAAATAACAATGAAGGTCTCATAATTGTATAACTATATGTATAGGTTCTTGTCGGGTTTTATAGTAATATAAGGTTTTCAAATAAAATTATAAGTTTAAGAGTTTTATAAATTTCGGCGTTACGCGTCCGTTTATGCAACCTTTCCAAGTCAATAGACTTTACTAAAATTCGATTTCCAAAACAATATGTCCCGACAAGTTTATAATTCAACATGGGTTCGATTAGCGAATTAGTAATAATTGTTAAATCAAATTTTAGATTATTTATTGCTTATCGGGTTTTATAACTCGTTATTAGTTTTATATGGCATTTTGGGTCCATTAGCAAATTACCTCCGTCTCGAGTCCAAAATAGTCCAATTTATTCCATACGGTTCACTTGTCCAAGATATACATATATAATCCAATATAAGTATCCGAAAATTCTAATATCATTTATTAGTCCCAGTTATCCAAGACGTATCAAATTTCACCAAGTTACAACAATTTGATAACCGTATAAATCCGTTAACCGATATCCGATTAATGGTAGGCATTTACCTGACCAAAATAATTATTCTACTAATATAAATTTTACTCTAACACATTCAACAGTTATTTCACCAAGATGCAAATGAGCAAACACATCCAATCAAACTGAAACTAACGCACCCTGGTCGTCTTATTTCTATACCCGAGACCAATCAACATCCTTACGCCAAAGAGGTAAACTAAAATAAGCAAAACAACCACCCATGACCAAAAGAGTCTCGACTCAAGACCTAACCAGATCTGAATAAGCTCATGGCTTATTGACAATGCAAATAATTTACAAGATTCAAAATAAGCTAAATTAAAACGGATTCAAACACAAATCCAGGAATCACACTCGGGTCTATTCTCGACCCGTGAACAACCAAGACCACAAACACCATTTTAATTAGTTTCCACCACACGGATCTAACTGAAAATGCATTTTATTCTGGTTTATCCATGAAAACCAAAACACTCATTTTATAATCGAAAAGAAAAAGGAAATATATGTAAACACGGGTTTATGGTTACCATATAAAAAAAAATAAAAGAGGAGGGAGTGAGAGAAGCGGCGAGAGGAGGAGATGGCCATGAACATCCATACCACGATTGAGACATGATCAAAAACCTTAACCTGATCAAAATACCCGTATTAACTTGGTCTCCGCAAGCGGCGATGGCTGTGGTGAGGTGGTGACAGCGAAGGTAGCGGCGTAGGGTGGTGGCGGTAGGTAAAGGGTGGTGGCTGTTGGAAGAGTGAGAGGAGGAGGGTGTAGGAGGTTGTGATAGCTTTTCTTTTTATAAAACCCTAAGTCAAATGTTAATTTTCTTTTATATAACACCCAAGGACGAAATTCGTAATTACTGAAGGTGAGGGGCGTGGACAGGATAAACCACAGGGACCATAAGCGTAATTTTTCTGTTATTAGTGCTCGGGACTCATTTAAGCTCGATAATGATTAATTCAATACATGAAAATTATGCCATTGTTTTTAAAATAATTTTTCCAATAGAAACGAGTATTTACTTGACTAGTGTCTCACAAATAAAATAACGATCTCATAAAATGTTTATTGAGTTTATGGTTGTGCTAGCTCGTTAAGTGCATGTTTTTTTTTCACGTTTCACGAGATATCCTTTCGTTTTCAAGTTTCAAATTGGCTCGGAAAGTCCGAAATGAAAGACAAATAATAATAAGTGTAATTAAGTATTAAAATAAGATCCTGGAAATTGCCGGGTGCTACAACCTTTGCCTTTATCTGCTTTAATAGTTAATTAATTAATTCCTTATCAAAATCATATCAAAATCTGTGACTGATACGCGTACAACGCGCGTTCGGGATTAAAGGAACTTCCTTTTCGTCGAGCAAGTTTTTCAACACCCTAGGCAGTGAACCTAATCGTTGTAGTGTAGTATTAGGGTAATCCTCGGGTATTGATATCGTTCTCTAGGGGAATAGGAATGCCAGTGAGAAATGACTACGCTAAGGTTGGGGTTGAGGAAGATTATTTTTTATCTTTTTTATGTTTTTTAGAAAATGGAAAGGTACGAATCTCGGGGTATTGGATTTAGGGGGTTGGTATTTCTACCGATTACTCTAATTATCTAATTATATAATTATCTAAACTAAGGTGAGTGTAGTCTATGTCTATTGTTGTGTGCTCTTATGATGATTAAAAATGTGTTTACTTAGATTCTGTTACTCCCTAGTTATATCGTATTGATGGTTGAATTGTCACGTCCTTATTCTTAACGCGTTGTGTCTTCTAAGGTCGTAGGGTATGCGCTTATCCCTAACTCTTTAAGTCTACCTTAAGGTTATTTCCTATGAAATCTCTAGATTTATAAACTAACTCTAAGGTTATCTTTGGATGTCTAGACTACAATAACTCTAGGTGATTATAAACTAATGTTCACAAAGATTACTTAATCATTAAAAACACAACAGATGACCTATCGCAATACTACGTCAATCACAATTAAGATAAGAGACAACCAATCAATATTCAATACCTAGGTTTCATAGATCTAAGCAAACACACAAGTAAATTAGCCGGACATGGAAAACAAGCAAGCATACACACAAACAATTGAAGACACAATTGAATTAATGAAGTAAATCACTTATCTTGTTGTAAAATAGGGTATGAAACCCTAAGATACTACCCAAGACAGCCTATGTTTGGTTTAGGTTTTACTCTACAAAACTACCTCTCTAAAATACATAAAATTCGAATTCTATATATTGAGTTACAATATGCGACGGCGTCACTCTTTAATTGTGACGCCGTCGGGTCGCTGCCATTAGGGTTTCGTCTTGGCCACGTCAACTCTGTGACGACGTCACCTTATGCTTGTGACGCCATCGGCTTCAACCTCTGACGCCGTCGAAATCCAAATCTAGGCTGTCTGAGTTGTGACACCCTACTCTTTAAAACTTGTTGCCGTCACTTGTAAAATAGTAATTTGCTCTCTGAGTCATCTCAAGGTGTGTCGCGACGGCGTCGCAATTAAGCTGTGACGCCGTCCCCTTCTGTTCCAGCAGCTTGAGTGTCTCGATTCTTGACTTTGGCCATTTCCTTCGTATATTCGCGCCTTTTCGTCCGAATAAGTGTCATTCCAGCAATTTGCCTTCAAGAGACCTAAAAAGTGAAAAGGAACGAAATTAGGTAGTAACGGATACAAAAGTGATGAATTAAGGGCTTAAATGACCCCTCAAAGTATACCTTTTAAATCCTTATCAAATATCCCTACACTTGGTATTTGCTTGTCCTCAAGCAAATGTGCTTTTAGCGAATTAATTTATAAGTTTGGGGTCATGAAGCATTAGTTTAGAATGATTCACAACACATATAAGCCCCGCAAAATTCATAACAAGCACGGAAATTACATACTAGCACCTCACAAGTGGTGTTTGGATACTCTCATCTCTCGGGTGTATATGAAATATAACAAGTTGGAAATGGAAGATAAACACTCATTAGCCGGTCCTAGTACATAGATTACCAGAGGCTTGAGAGTAGATCAAACCTCCATTGCTTTGGCGTAAGCACCTAAGAAAAACTATCCAAGAGGTCTTTTAAAGGGTTGTAACGTTAGGCTTACTGTAGGGAAACAAAGGTTTTGGTGGGATAGGCGATTTAGTGGTGGCAAGTCAAAAATCTTTATGTTACAAGCATGAGAAGAATGGCGTTGCTAAGCCAAGACTCGACACTCTAAACTCTAGATAACTTGAAACAAACAAACATAAATTTCAAGATAGATGTAGGATGGTAGCCCGTATGTTTATACATTTTTTTAATAATATATTTTTTTCTTTTCTATTTTTTTTCTTTTTTTTTTTGATTTTTTTTTCATACACTTTTACTCTACCATCCTCTATGATAACATCAAAATAATAGGGATTTGTAGGCACATCCCTACACTTGAGTTTTTATTACTGTAACACTAATTTGACCCGAATTAAAAAGATCAAAACACTTGGAGTACATTATTACGCAAATAGAGAGAATTTGAATTTAACGTTCCTTCCCGTAATTTCATAAAATTTAACTTTTCCCATGAGTCCCAATCGACCCAAAACTGTGTACAAAGGATATGACTCGACTTAGCAACTTATGCAAGCAACTAGATAATTGAACTAAGGGTTTAGTATGATAACAATAATGCACTAAAAGTGAATGCATACAAGGTAGGCTAAGACGATTTGGGTGTACATTTGAGGGTGGATTGTAAACAATGCTCTTCATTAATATTCCGGAAAACCGAAACATCATGAGAACCGCAAAAAGGATAGGCTCTGAGGGGTTAACTAGGGGTATCGTGTACTAAAGATGAGTACAACGCAAGGGTGTGGGGGAATTACTCAACCGATGTGGAAGAAGTAATCATAATATGGGTATCAAACAAGGGTTATCCTAATGCCTCTTATCATTTTTGTTATTCCTAACTACACAAGTGTAGTCTCACTAGCGATCTCGGAATGCATCACAAAACAAGTTTCAGAATCTATTATACTACCGGTACACACTCGAAGCATTAAAGTGGAATGCTTTAATTCCTACAAATCTAAGGGCCATCCTCAAATTTTGGGTGGAATTTAAGTGGTAAAGGGTTTTTGTGCTAGTCATATAACTTCCTATCCATGAGACGCTTTATTAAGACTAATGGCCCACTCCTACATGTCATGGAAAATTTTAAATTTGGTGCCAAAATTATCCTAACCGATATTTCTCATGGTTTATTACACAAATGAAATTGGACAAGGCAAATAGTCAAGGATAAGCATAGTTTCAAAGTTCTCGTTTTATTTTCCCTCCCTAAACTTAAACTGAACATTGTCCCCAATGTTCACGAAAGTATCAAAGTTATGATAATGGAAGGTAATTAAAAACGAAAGAAACTTGTACTCCCTTGATTAGCTCGGTAGGATCCGTGTGAAGTAGTGGTTAAATCTTTCTTCAAGAAGAGTGTTTGCGTGAAAAGCTCCTTCCAATCTTATGTATCTTCTTCTTGATAAATAAAACCTGCACAATTGAAGAAAACAAACGAAACCTTCACATAAAATTGGTGGTAACACTATATATATGACTCTACTAAACTAGGATATAATGCTTGTAGAATGGATGTTTTCAGATTTTCTGGAAAATTAAGACCTGAGAAATTCCAAAAATTTATAAGTTGCACATAAAACGAGAAAAAGTAGTAAGCTGTTTCTATTCATCCTGACGCCGTCAGGTTGCTACCCTGATGCCATCATGTTATTCTGACAGAAACTGGTCTATGATTTTCTGGAAAAAATTCTAGAAAATTTATATCTTTAGAATCTGGAAAAATTTCCTGCAAAAAACATCCATTATGACTCGATACAAGCATTTGAATCAAACAAACACACATGTATATCTTTTAAATAATCATAATTCTCATGTTCACGTTCTTTTTGAAAACGTGTGTAATCCTCCCTACACTTATCCCTTTTGTAAAACACCTTTATATGTAATTAAGACGAGGTCAAAGATAAAATAAAGCATTTTTACAAATTTAAACATGAGAATAAACAATCAATAAAAATATACGACACACAAACAAGCAAACAATTAAGCATGGGTTGCCTCCCACGAAGCGCTTTTCTTTATTTACGAGTCTTGTAGCTAGACTCGAAGTCGTGCCCCTTCGTGACTTCATTACCGTCACCTTCTTACCTTTACTAATCCTTTATCAAAAGGTCGTAGACGTTGTATGGTTACCGTTGTTTCCTTCCCAACGTCGTCTATTATGATAACGGTTTTACTCTTTAGATTAGTTTCTTTCACCGTATAAGGCCCAAACCATCTTGGCTTGTTTCTACCTCTCAATGCTTTTATTCTTGACTTGTACAAAAGTACTTTCTCTCCCTTCAAAAATTCCTTAGGGTTCCTTTGTGTTTGTGGTATTGAGGTAGGACTATTTCCTAACTTTTTATTGTGCTTCCACAATGTTGCATGTATTCCTTGAACCATGAAATCTCTAAGCTCTTTTTCCCAATCGTTAATTTTCTTCCTAACTATATTGTTAGGGACTTGTGGATTCTCATCCGTAATCTTCTCCATAATCTTTAGAGGATACCTTGGAACAATAGGTATCCTAGCATATCCCTTGCCGCTTTTGAGTATCATGATGCCCTCACCGCATTTGATGGTTGCTTTGGCAGTAGCCAGAAAAGGTGTTCCAATAATGAGTGGCATGTTTCTATTTTCCTCAATTTCTATAATCACGAAGTCCACCGGATAGACAATATTAGCCACCTCTACTAAGACATCCACCGCTATTCCTATGGGGTAGACATATGTGTGATTTGCTAAGGAAAGTCTAAGATTGGTCTTGGCTGACTTCTCCCTAGTCAACTTATTATAGACTGATAATGGCATTATGTTCACATCAGATCCTTGATCAGCTAAGGCATTTGTATTATGAATGTCACCTATGCTACATGGTATCACGAAGTTCCCCGTGGTTCCTCGTTTTTTAGTTACTGGTTTTTTAGAACCAGCTCATACATAGGTCCCATAGGCATGGTGTCATACTCTTTTTATGTTATTTCTCCTTCTAGGGCTTTCCTAAGAACCTCATTGTACCTAAAGTTGTTCACTTGGTTAACAATGGTTTTTTATTAATCTCGTGCTTAAGGTAGTACTCAATGGTCTCGGGCTCATCATTGGTTTCAGCCTCCTCCTTCTTGCTTTTCTCGGTTTCCTTCTCCTCAACTGTTCCATCTTCGTCAAGTACAATGGAAATGGCGTTAAAAAACAAAGTGGGGGGGGAGGGTAATCATTGCTTCTCACTAGCACCTTTTTGGGAACTTTTGTCTTGGTATACTCTTTTACCAAGTTCATCATCTCCGTCATCTTTGCCTATAAACCTCCTCTTCAAAGTTTGCTAATATTTCCGTATGGGTTACCATGTACTTCCTCATTTGTTCCTTAAAACTCGGTGAGAGTGGTATGAGAGAAGTAGAACGGAAGCGCCGTTCGGAATTGAGATTTTGCTCACGACTTGGGGATCAAGAGAAAGGTGTTGGGTGGTTGGTGGAATTAGCGGAATTAACCATTTCACGAGGGATTCGTTCGGGGGTCTCTTTTGCCTCTCAATTAGATAATCGATCCTTCTATCAAGAGCACTCATTTGTTCTTCAGTGATGGAAGATTCTTTAGGAATCGATATGGCATTGATCACCTTGACGGGGGTTTCATGGGACTCACTCCAATTTTCGTAGCTTTGATTGGCAAGCTCTTCAATAATATCCCATGATTCTTCTGCGTTGGAGTTGCTAAGCCTTCCACCGGCAGCTCGATCAATGGATTGCCTTGTGATGAAGTCGGTATGGTCATAGAAGATTTGGATTTGAAGCCAAAGATCAATGCCATGATGAGGGACTCTATGGAGCAGGTCTTTGAATCGGGTCCATGCCTCGTATAGAGACTCGCCTTGAATTTGTTGGAACGTCAAGATGTCTCGTCTAAGCTTAGTAGTTCTCCCCGGTGGGAAAATTGAGCAAAGAAACGAGAGGTGAGATCATCGCAACTTGAGATGGAGTCGGCGGGAAGTCGCTCAAGCCAATTGCTAGCTTGGTCCCGTAGAGAGAATTGGAAGAGACGCAAACGCGTGGACTCTCGAGTAGTAGCATCGAGGTCGATGGAATCGAAAATTTTAAGGAAATCCTTAAGATGTTGATTAGGATCTTCATAACGAAGTCCATGGAATGTACATCCGTTTTGCACCAACCGGATGGTGTCGGATCGAAGGTCCGTAGTTTGGGCTTGGTCGGGAAGCTCAATGGTGTTTCTATAGCCTAGGTGGCTTGGTCTTGAGTATTTACCAAGAGTACGGCCTCTTAGCGGGTAATTTGCTGGTGGGTTGATGAGTGGTGGTTGATTATCACCTTCCATGATGAAAAGTGATGGGATTACTAACAAAGGTCATGAAGAAGGGGGATAGACTACAAGGAAGCTAAAAATGGGAAAAAAAAAAAGCTTACTTGATAGGAATCAAGTGAGGAAACCTAAACGAGTTGGAAATCTAACTAGCTATTCTATTCCCCGGCAGCGGTGCAAAAAACTTGATACGCGTACAACGCGCGTTCGAGGTCAAAGGAACTTCCTTTTCATCGAGAAAGTTTTTCAACACCCTAGGCAGTGAACCTAATCATTGTAGTCTAGTATTAGGGTAAGCCTCGGGTATTGATATCGTTCTCTAGGGGAATAGGAATGCTAGTGAGAAATTACTACGCTAAGGTTGGGGTTGAGGAAGATTATTTTTTATTTTTTTTATGTTTTTTAGAAAATGGAAAGGTACGAATCTCGGGGTATTAGATTTGGGGGGTTGGTATTTCTACCGATTACTCTACTTATCTAATTATCTAATTATCTAAACTAAGGTGAGTGTAGTCTATGTCTATTGTTGTGTGCTCTTATGATGATTAAAAATGTGTTTACATAGATGCTATTACTCCCTAGTTATCTCCTATTGATGGTTGAATTGTCATGTCCTTATTCTTAACGTGTTGTGTCTTCTAAGGTCGTAGGGTATGCGTTTAACCCTAACTCTTTAAGTCTACCTTAAGGTTATTGCCTACGAAATCTCTAGGATTCATAAAGTAACTCTAAGGTTATCTATGGATGTTTAGACTACAATACCTCTAGGTGATTATAAACTAATGTTCACAAAGATTACTTAAGCATTAAAAACATAACGGATGACCTATCGCAATACTAGGTCAATCACAATTAAGATAAGAGACAACCAATCAATATTCAATACCTAGGTTTCATAGATCTAAGCAAACACACAAGTAAATTAGCCGGACATGGAAAACATGCAAGCGTACACACAAACAGTTGAAGACATAATTGAATTAATGAAGTAAATCACTTATCTTGTTGTAAAATAGGGTATGCAACCCTAAGATACTGCCCAAGACAGCCTATGTTCGGTTTAGGTTTTACTCCACAAAACTACCTCTCTAAAATACTGAAAATTCGAATTCTATATATAGAGTTAAAATAAGCGACGACGTCACTCTTTAATTGTGACGCCGTCGGGTCGCCGCCGTTAGGGTTTTGTCTTGGCCACGTCAACTCTGTGACGGCGTCACCTTATGCTTGTGACGCCGTCGGCTTCAACCTCTGACGCCGTTGGGATCCAAATCTAGGCCGTCTGATTTGTGACGCCCTACTCTTTTAAACCTGATGCCGTCACTTGTAAAATAGCAATTTGCTCTCTGAGTCGTCTCAAGGTGTGTCGTGACGGCGTCGCAATTAAGCTGTGACGACGTCCCCTTTAGTTCCAGCAGCTTGAGTGTCTCGATTCTTGACTTTAGCAATTTTCTTCGTATATTCGCGCCTTTTCGTCCAAATAAGTGTCGTTCCAGCAATTTTCCTTCAAGAGACCTAAAAAGTGAAAAGGAACGAAATTAAGTAGTAACGGATACAAAAGTGATCAATTAAGGGCTTAAATGACCCCACAAAAGTGTACCTTTTAAATCCTTATCAGTGACACCTAGACTTAGTATAAATCCACACACATAGCTCTTGGGACGACCTCGGTTTTACCGAATAATACACTACACACGACCGGGTACACTGCCCGTTAGTGCATTAGGGTAGACCATAGGTATAACGAGACTTATAAATATTAAAACCTGGTCAGTAAAACCTGCATCAAACCGCATCATCAAATTACAATTCGCATCCCATGATGATAAAATATTAGTACAACTTCTTAACACCACATTTGGTCCAAAACATTAGCTCAAGTCCAATGGGGATCACACGCAGCCCAACTGATACAAATAATAACCCCCGTTCCATTCCATCTTACCCTAATATCACTTAAGCCCGGTCCAAGCATATCCATCCAAATAATATTCTCGGCCTAAGAGATCAAATTCGATCCAATTTAAGTGCACAAACACATTAGGTCCAACTAAAGCCCACGATCCATTCAATATACCCATTGATACAAGAAGTAACTCAACCATACTCGGTCCATTGATATTCTAATACCTGAACCAAAATCCCAACTCAGACCCAACTACACTCATCCCTAAATACTTGGGTATATAAAATACCCACTACTCACATTTCAACCCTAATAATAAACACACCAAACCCTAATCTCATATCAATCTGCCCCCATCAACATTTCTTTCCCCAAAAAACTCATCACCAAAGACAGATTTGGGAGAATGAAAAACCAAATGGAGAACCAAATGCATACCATTCATTCACAATTTAAAACCAAACCAAACGCCTCTATTCTCAAAACGGATCATCTTTTCATTGTCATTAATAATGACCTCGCCACAGGGATGGCTTAAGGTGATGAATAGGCTTCAAGATCTAACATGTTGTCTCAGGTAGGTTCAATTAGTTGTTGTTTTTGAGTTTTTGGGACGAAGTTTAGAAAAGAGGATAAAGATTTTGTTATCATTCTTGTCTTTTGTTTCGTAAATTAATATTGATGTAGGAGTTTCAAAAATGGATTGATGAAGAGTTTTTATCTTTCTTTTTCGTTTAATAGACCTGTAAGATATAACTTTTCACATACACATCAAACCATAACACAAAGTAGCATATAGATGGAATTCTAGAGAGAGAAAGTTAGAGGTTTAGGGAACTTAGTGAGAGAAAGTGAAAGATATTATTATGAGCTCCAACTCTCTACCTTGGAAGGTAGAGAGTATTTATAGTCTTACATAAATCGCCACACATCGGGCTGTGGATCAGGCATACAGTGGGTAAAGACCCGTCCGTCCTCCACGGTGTTACTTAACTAAATACTACTTAACTTAAAATAACTACGACTACGAGCTTTCTAACGATTACATATACTTGAGGTGACCGACTCTTTAATACCTGGAATTTCTAATTCCTAACAATCTCCCCCTAAGGGAGGTCACCTCAATCATGTACCAAAATTACATTGAACACAAATAGATATTACATTAAAAATTGTTCTTGCATTCTTGATGTAGTCCTTTGTTCCTAAGCTCGTAGTCATTGATTCTTCACATTGCATGTTTGGTTACTTCAGGTGGAGGTCTTTTACTGATCCACGTGATAGAGATCATCAGCAATCAAAGATCTCTGTGACATCCATTGTGGTGTTGGTATTATGTGATGTTGTGACATTAGGACCGACATGCTCACATTCTGGATCATGATTTCTTCACATCAGAGTAGCGGAAGCATTTGTTGAATCATGATATTGGCAGCAGCGTAGCAGAAGCATGGAGTGAAAATATCAGAGTCATTGATGCACTAATCATGATTTCTTTTGAGATGAATGTATTAAGTGAGCATGCGGCTATGGATTGACCGCTTCATTCTGATCATCTGCAAACGTCGGGCGTACCTGCATACAACAGTTAGCAATAAATCGCACGAAAGTGTCTTCGATCACTTTCGTTGAATTGAGGTACACGGCCCACGGTTCCCCGTTGATCAGTACATGTACTGCCTGTGATCAGGTATAATTCCGAAGAATTTCCTTGACAGGGTTTCGCAGCTGCTCTAGCTGTTCTCAAATCGGAACGTCTCAAAGAAGACAACACGGAGTGAGTGAACCAGCGAATTTTAAGTCCACTGATTGATGAAAAGAGATTTGACAAACAATCGTGTATTGCTCAATAGAAATTGTTTTTTGCAATACAACGAAGGTTTTATTGAAAATCAATTATCAATCATAAAAACACCTTTTGGTTTGAAAAAATGAGTACACGGTCGATGTGCTAAAGAGAAAGTTTGTTAAGCACAAAGACCGGTTTTTCAAAGGTATCCGTCAATCCCTAACCTGAACCAGGATTGATTCAAGAAATTGAATCTCCCCATTGTTTCTATTCAGTTGTCACATGGTTGATCCATATAATTGATCTCACATGCCACCTACCAGGAGCTTGTTTGATGTTGGCTCCAGAAGGCTTTCCATCTTCATTGTGAATGTGTAAACACATCACTCAGATGTTCTGGCAATACCACAAGGATAATGCGTAGGACTCAAGATATAATCTCTCTTTCCACATTGTGTGAAACAGAGAGTCTTCATTGAAAGTGTCCTAATGAGATTTATTGATGATCTTGTGGCTCTAGACTCAATTTGTGCATATTTGGATCCTGTTCCGGAGACTAGGGAGAGGGTCTCCTTCTTCAATATCAACAATCTCTAAGAGAAAGTCGATAGATAATGTCAGTTCCCCGTGAGAATGAAACAAGTCCTTTTAAGAGGAACTTGAGTGGTTTGGAAAGTTGAAGTGCAGTGCGTCACTGGGTCCATGACGTCTTTGTCTTCAATACCGATGTTACCATCAGTAGCATATGAAGAGAACCCGGTTTCTGCCCTAAGGTTGAATAAATGGAGGGCTATTTGTTTTCACCCTTTTCTCATTCAATTCTTTTTAATTCTTCAACCCCTTCAGTGCTTACCTAGACTTCATAGCTAGAACCTTGTTGGGTTTATTCCAGTACTAGCTCAGTCTCAGTCTGCACTCTTCCCATATCTCACTTTTCTCCTTTTATCATCATACCTAAGGACTTCTACACTAACTAGTGGATTGTCCCTGGGTAGATCCCTCCGGTTCTGGCGGATCATGGGAGCAAAAACCTAACCTTATCATCCTTATATCACCGTACATAAAGTAAAGTTGGTCGGTCAATTTGGTATTGTTCATCTGCCATATGGAACCAATTGAAAACCATTTGAAAATCAATTCAGATACTTGTGATATATTATCAAAGCATTTTGTACCTGAATTGTTTTTGATATTTTTAGAATAAGTGCTCCCCCTCAACATGTGCATCAAATGTTTGAAATCGTTTTGCACACGGAGGCAAGAGGAAGAAATTACTTCTTTGATTACCATTTTCTAAAAAATATCACCATCACTTCCTTGATCAAATCAAGTAGATAAAGCATTTCTAGGAAGGATGGGGTTTCCATAAATTTGCTCCCCCTCAATATGTGCCTCGAGGTTTGAAAAGAGTTTTGCAGATACTAGAGGGAACCAGCACATTGAGATAAATGATCACGTTTCAAATCATAGGTTTAAGATAGATGCTCCCCCTCAACATGTGCATTGAAAATTTGAAATCGTTTGTCACATGCGGGAAGGACAGCGTGTACATCCTTATAAAACCATTTACCGAATTATCACATGCGGGAAGGACAGCGTGTACATCCTTATAAAACCATTTACCGAATTATCATTTTAAGAACAATTTAAATCACACCTTCTCCCCCGATCACAATTATCAAATTATTTGAGATTTGTGATCTCTTATTGATTTAAATTGATTTTGAAAGCTTTTAAGGAGAATTGTGACTTGATTATGAAAGTGTTTTAACTGATAAGGATCGGATTTTAAGACTTTTAAACTCCATTGATAAACATGCATGTATATCTTTTGAAAACAATTTAATGCCAAATAACTTTTTTAATTTAATTGAAATCATTCTCCCCCTCAATCAATGACATAGGTTGTTGATTGAGAGATAGAGATTTTGACAAATAGGTCCTGATGATTATCAAAAATAGAGATCGAGTTATTTTTCAAAGCATTTAGTTTTCAGGAGATAAATGTTTATAGAATCAGAGCATGGAATTTTGAAAACATGATAAAACATGGCTCTGTTCTTTCTTTTAAAACCGGGTTATTGCCTGAAAATGACAATAAACCATTCTTTTCTCTTTCTCCCAAATTTTTTTTTTTTTTTTTTTTTTTTTTTTTTTTTTTTTTTTTTTTTTTTAATAAATTCGAACAACATCTAAAGTCCCGTGTCATTCTTTGAATGACAACATCAAGACCGTAGATATTATCGAATCGAGAGAAACATGACAAAATGACAATATTTTTTGAAGATTTTTCGAATTTTTCAAATTTTTATGGATTTCGAAAGTTTTATATTTTTCTATTTGGTTTTTTTTTTGAAGGTTTTATAATTTTGTATTTTGTTTTTCGAATAAATATTTACAAGAGATAGATGAAGGAAACCTTTTACTCCTCGTCTTCCTCCTGAAGACGTTTGAGAGTTTCTGGTTGAAGGCTTTTCAAGCCAAGACGTGGAAGAATAAACTCAAAACGTTCTCTTGGAAGAGCTTTGGTGAAGATGTCTGCTAACTGATATTCAGACCTCACAAAATATAGTTCCACCACACCTTTTTCCACTTGTTCCCTGATGAAATGATGTCGAATGTCGATATGCTTTGCTCTTGAGTGTTGAACTATGTTGCATGAGAGAGCAATAGCACTTTTATTATCACAGTACAGAGGGATTTTGTTGAATACAAAGCCATAGTCAGATAATTGAGATCTCATCCATAAGATTTGAGCACAACAGGATGACATGGCTATGTATTCAGCCTCTGTAGAGGAAATAGAAGTGCTCATTTGCTTCTTTGAAGAGCAGCTCACAAGCTTATCACCCAAAAACTGAGCACCTCCAGACGTACTTCGACGTGTATCTTGACAACCTGCATGATCAGCATCTGCATAGGCCGTTAGTGACATACCGGTGTCCTTCGGGTACCACAGACCCATATTGATGGTTCCTTGGAGATACCGAAAGACCCGTTTAACTGCTTCAAGGTGCTTTTTAGTAGGCTTAGCCTGGTATCTAGCACACATGCATACAGCGAACAAGATGTCTGGTCTACTAGCAGTGAGGTACATCAGGGACCCAATCATACTACGATATTTCGTTTGGTCAATCATGATCCCTGAGTGGTCCTCATCTAGTTTGGTTCGGTCATTCATGGGGGTGTCAACAGGGTCACTAGAATCAAATCCAAATTTCTTTAAAATCTCTGTTGCATATTTAGATTGATTTATGAAAATGCCTCCGGGA
>BPTQ01000009.1:191701218-191873639 GCA_019973895.1 Chrysanthemum seticuspe | reverse complement strand
TACCTCTGGATTTGGTTCCTCAACAAGGGGAATGCTATGCTTATCGCTTAAGACTCGATGTTTAGTGACCATGTGAGCAGTCTGAATGGTGTTTCCTTGTATGTACAACTTGTTTTCAAGTTTGTTTTTCAAAGTTTTCAGATTAGAAAAATCTCTCAAGAGTTTTGATTCCTTTGCATTAAATTCTTGCTTAAGCATTTTCACTTTTTCTTGAAGTTCTTGTTTTTGTTTAGCTGTTTTAGAAAGTTTTTCTTGCAAGGAATTTAATTCTTGTTTCAATACTTCTTCTCTAAACTTACTTTTTCTAATTACTGTACTCACTTGGTCATCCATTTCCTGCTCACGAGTGGTCAACTCAAACTTAGCACGTTGTTCATAAATAGCAACACGTTCTTTATAGGCATTTAGTTCAGAAATTACAGAATCATCAGGGGCACATGCAGTGTATTCATCAAAAACATAGTCATTGTTGACTGCAGAAGATGCATCACTTGGTACAACTTCACTTTCACTTTGTTTCACATATTGATCATATGGGACAATATCGATATTACCCATATTTTCAATATTTGATTCAATAGTTTCAGTTGATTGTACTTTGTCATGCATCTGTTGCACATCAGCATCATCGTATAGTTTTAATACCTCTGAGATGAGCTTGTCATGGGATGGGCCAGCTAGTGATGATAAGAGACCTTGGGAGAAACCATTGGAGAAATGCTAGCCATAAAAATTGTGTGTGCCGTAGGTGCATCATCCACATCAGAGTCGTATGCATCACAGTCACTGACTTGAAAGGCATTCTGATGATTGTGACCTATCTCCTGAATAGGCTGCTCATCCACATCTGCATCATAGGTCTTGGCATTGCCCTCAGCAAGAAACAGCAATTCCTCTTCATCCAAAGCAGCAACATTGTCCTGAGCTTGTGCCAGCAGCATCTTATCTCTGAAGTAATCAGCATTCTGTGGACGCTTTGGGGATGTGCAGTTCCTTGCAATGTGTCCCTCACCACCACAGTTATAACATTTGATTGGCTTAGCTTGACCTTGGTTACCATTCCTTCCTCGATTCTGGTTGCCAACATAACCTCTCCCAGCTCCACCTCGTCCCTGATCATACTGTCTTTCCTGAACTGGTTGCACCACGATCCTTCCATCTTTAACAGTGGCTTGATTGTGTGGGTTAGATGCTGTTCTGAGGTTGTTGTTGGTTTGTGGGAGAGAATTCATGTTTTGACTAATGAGAAGAGCTAGTTGATTAATGAAGTTACCCACGTGAGCATCAGCATTAGCTTGTTTGTACATAGGATCAGGAATGAGTTTGTGATTACCATTACCCAAGGGTATGACTTGTGATGCTTTGGTTGTGATTCTGATGTTTGAGTAGAAAGCTGTAGAGTCATTAGACGAGCTTGTCTCTCCCTGGTTGGTTTTGAACTGATTGAGAATCAATTTTTCAAACATAGCATGTCTCTCATTCTGAAGGAGGAAGGCATAGAGTTGCTCATAGTTTGTATTCTTCAATCCTTTAGTGAGCTTCACAGCGGTAACAAACTTGTGCCATTCGGGATTCATGTTGTTCACAAATTTTGAGTTCAGCTGAATGTTAGGCATAGTCATTCTGATGTTCCTCATGTCATTTACTAACTTATGAAATCTCACATAGTACTCATAGACATTCTCATCTGGTTTCATCTTGAAGTGCTCAAATTCGTCATAGAGTTGGGATTCTCTGTCTTCCATAGTTAATTATGAACCTGAGAGAAGCATCTTTACATTATCCCAAACTGCCTTAGCATCAGTGTTATGATTGATCAGCTGGTAGATGTCTTTAGGAAGACCTTGAAGAACAATGTTTGAAGCCCTGATATCTGCATCAAATCTCTTTTTATCCTTATCATCAAGCTCATCATACATCTTAGGTCTGTCCATTCCGTAAACAGGAGTACCATCTTCATTAGTATCAAGTATGTCTCTAGTCGTCTCAACTCGATATGGTCCTTCATCAATGGATTTGAGAATGTTGACACCATTTTCCTTTCCAAGGCAATACAATCTGATTCGTTGAGCCCAAGAATCGTAGTCAGTTCTGTCAAGCATGGGTGGACGAGTATCTGAGCCAGCTGCTTGAACATCCTCGGCAACAGTGGAGATGATAGTAGGAACGTTGGTAGACATGTTAACAGATTATACGGGATTTTATAACTCTATGATTAAACCGGGAAATAGATTCTTTCACGGGATTTTACTAAATCAAGAGAAAACCGTAAACAATCACTCAAGTCGCTAGAAAATAATGCACTAAGTCGCTAGAAGATAATGCACTAAGTCGATAATACTTAATTCGCTACACCACTAAGTCGCTAGAGTCCCAAGTCGCTAAACAAATGCAAGTCGCTAAGTAGTAACTCGCTAAGCCTCAAGTCGCTAGCAAAATTTTGGCAGCAATTCGCTACTCAAGTCGCTAAAGATACAAGTCGCTAAAGAGCAACTCGCTACCGACCAAGTCGCTATCACCAAGTCGCTACCCGTAGTGGAGAGTCCACTACTTGTACTGTAAATCGCTAGATCTAAGTCGCTAGGTTTAGAACTGTAACTCGCTACAAATTTGTAAAGCAAGTCGCTACGAAGAAACTAATCCGTGAAGTAAGTTGCTAGCATGAAAAAACCACATAAACATCACTTTTCAATCCAAAAACAACCCAACCAAGATGATTTAAGCTTACCAAATGATAACCTACACACTTGTGATGATTCTAAACATAAAAGTACTAACAAAATCCGAACTTTAATCCGAGAAATCAACCAAATGATGCAAAAACCACTAAACTTTTTCAACCTCAAAAACCACCTAAAAACCACTATATATCCAAAGATGTGCAAGATATGATCTAACCATGGCTCTTGATACCAAATGTAAGATATAACTTTTCACATACACATCAAACCATAACACAAAGTAGCATATAGATGGAATTCTAGAGAGAGAAAGTTAGAGGTTTAGGGAACTTAGTGAGAGAAAGTGAAAGATATTATTATGAGCTCCAACTCTCTACCTTGGAAGGTAGAGAGTATTTATAGTCTTACATAAATCACCACACATCGGGCTGTGGATCAGGCATACAGTGGGTAAAGACCCGTCCGTCCTCCACGGTGTTACTTAACTAAATACTACTTAACTTAAAATAACTACGACTACGAGCTTTCTAACGATTACATATACTTGAGGTGACCGACTCTTTAATACCTGGAATTTCTAATTCCTAACAAGACCTCTAGTAATATGCTTTACTATTAAACGAAAAGAAAATGGACTGAGATCCGTCTTTTTATTAATTATTATTATTATTATTTTTTCATTGAGTCTTGAACGACCAAGTGAAAAGGAATAACATAGTTGTTGTTTTATTTTCATTTCTGATTTGAATAAACTTGAAAAAAATTAGTTTGGATTGATGATGATACTTTCTCGTTTGATAGACCTTCAAAAGTCTTGCTGGTTCTTTGAATCTTCCCTTAGAGAAAGAGACTCAGATCTTTTATCAGTTTGATATTATCTTTTAAGCTTAGATCTGTAATGTTTGAAGTTCTATCATATAAGATCAATATAGATCTGTAATATTGTAGAACAAACTAAGATCGTTAACTTCAAATTTTTTGAGTTGTGTCTTGATTAATGATGATTGTAACTCGTGTATGAGGCTTCTTGATAGTCTTGATGTTTACTCTTTGAGGCCGATTGAGATAGATCTATGATGAAGATACTTTCATTTGTGGTACCTTCAAGTATCTTGATGTATCTTAGAATATTATTGGAAGTATGATCTGAGATCTTGATTCTCCTTAGGAAACACGAATAAGCATCTGAGATCTAGTTGATGTTACTGAATATCTGTTGAGACTTTTCGAGTCTTGTTGGTTGTGACATGCTTAAGAATTGTTTGTTGTGATGGGTCTTGTTGTCGAGTCTAGATGTATAGAGTTGTTTTTGTTGGTTGTGATGAATCTTGTTGATCTTTGGCAGTCGATGAGTCTTGGGCTGAGGTCAAAACACAGTCATGTTCCTTTTCTTTCTTAATCTCTATCAAACCTCAACTGTCTTGAAGAATGTTTTTCAAAACGCCTTTAATCATCAAAACGCAGTAACCTTTTTACCCAAAACGCTTTTGACCGTTGACTGTTGACCGTTTTGGTTAAAACTCAACAGTTTTCTGTCTTTAAATCGCATCCAAAAGAGTCAAGTTGCACAGTTTAGTTGGTCACAAACCGCACTATCACAAAACGCTTTTTCTTCAAATTGCTCCTTTTTATCAAACCTCATACCCTTTTTAATCAAACTGCAACTTACATTTTTTCTTCAAACCGCATTACGCAAATCATATTCCTTATCAAAACGCACTCTTTAGGTCAAATCGCACTGAGTATATCAACTCGCAGTTATTTTCAGAGTCAAACCGCAGTCTTGATTTCTGTCAAAACGCAGTCTCAAGTCGCACAGTAGAATCAAACCGCATCTTGAAAAACTGGATCGGGACAAGCTAAAACGACAAACCGCACGGAAGAACTATTAGCAAACCGCGGACAAGAACTTAAATATTCAAACCCAGAAAAATTTTATGACGATCAGAAAACAAAAAAACTGCTTAACAACCGATTTAGAACAGTAAAACCATTATAAAACTGCTTAATATCTGCTTTAAAAAACAGATTCAAAACAGTTAAATACACGTAAAACTAGATATCAATCTTAAAACCAATAAACCGCGTCAAAACAATTTATCACCCACTTAAAACCAGATTCAACAGTAGCTTAACCATCATCAAAACAGCATAAAACAGCAACAAACGTCACAAAACCGCATCAAAAAATGACTTGAATCAGACCAAATCACACCAAAACCGCAACAAAAAAAGTACAACAACATGATGCAAACGACTTGAATCAATACAAACAACATAGCCTTGGCTCTGATACCAATTGTAGGATCATTATTTATGTTGTTTGATGATTTGGGTGGTCTAGGATGATGGTAGAACATGAAAGCCATTTTAGAGAGAGAAAGAGTAGAGAGGGTGTTTTCTAGAGAGAAAAAGTAAAAGGAAAAAGAAAGGTTAGATTGAAAAGCAAAAACCCTTCCCTTAGTGGGAAGGCATATTTATACAAGCTACATAACGCCACCTACGGGCTATGGATCAGGCATACAATTTGTAAAGACCCTTCCGTCCTCCACAGTGTTGCTAAACTAACTAACTAACTAATAAATAACGTAATATCTACGAGCTAAGATATACTAGACTATAATTGGGGTGACCGACTCTTCAACAAGGATTTTCTAAATCCCAACAAAGAAGCTCTATGCTGCTTTCCCTTCTGACAAGCAACATAGTTTTTAGAAATATCAAAAAGCTTAGAAGGCAGTCCCCTGACAAGATTTTCCTTCACAATCTTGTTCATAGTCTTGAAGTTCAGATGCCCAAGTCTTCTATGCCATAATTTACACTCATCTTCTATAGCCTTAGCAAATAGACAAGTCAAACCTCCTTTTGGAACCATGTGCTTTAAATAAACACTGTATATATTCTCTGTCCTTGGAACTCTAAGTAGGATTTGGCTTGCATAAACTGTTGTTCCCATTTCACAATCGTTTAAAAACACTTAAGACAACAAAAAGACTGATTGTGAATAATGACTTAAATCAAATAAGTAAAAACACACTGATAAATTTTCAACGTTTATATTTTTTATTAGGAATCAATCAAAAGAATATATTACCCAAGTACTTGTGGAATAGTACTCGTGATTGAAATGACAAAGTGTAATAACTCCTCACTAAGCTCAGGCTAAGTCTGAGCACAACTACAAGGAACCACTGAGCTATCTCAGGGACAGAGTTGTATTTGGAAGAGTAAAAGATGGCTTGTGTGTGTGTTTCACAATTAGTTCACAATTTTGAAATCTTCTACTCCAACTCTTATGCTATTTATACAAGTATGGTTTTTAACTCTTTCCTAGAGGACAAACTGACAGGTTACAGAAGACAAAATACAGATATATTTTGTCTCTATTTACAAAGGCTATATTGGGTAAGTGACAAGGCTGCTTTCTTCTAGTCAGTGATGATACTGAGCCTGATAGTTAGCCATTCAGGGAAAGTTAACTTTGGTTGATAAGGACTTCGTCTTATCTATTCAAACTTATCCTGCCTTGTCTCGCTCATTCTTTAGTCTTCATTGCCTTCAGTCTTCAACTTCAGTTTGTCTTCAGAGTAAGTAGTTGGTGAGGAGTTTTGGGATTCAGTGAGTTATTGTCATCACTCACTGAATCCACCATCTTCTTCTTGACTCAATCTTCACCCCTTAAGTTCCGCCTTACTGAGTAGAGATACTTCTTCTTTGTCTCTTACTGAGTATCCTGAAGACAGCTCACTGAGAGACTATGCGCTCAGTGACTTGTTAATGTTTAAAGGATTAAACACTTAGGATATTTTCTATTCAAATCCTAGACATAAGGGGTTTGGGTATTTACTAAACCTAATAGTCTCCCCCTATTTGGATATACAAATAGCCTGAGTGTTTGATCAGTGTAAGTGAGCAATTGGCTTCTTCTTACACTGAATGTACTAATGAACATAATAAGGAACACTGAATATTTTAAGAAAATATACATCATTTATTGATCAGGTTACATGGTTCCTATCACTAGTACATAATACAGCATAAGATGTCAATCAAGATGGATTCCCAGTGCTTCTAGCTTTGATTTCTTCTTAAGGAGTGTTTCTTTGTTAGGGTGATCTCTTATCTTAGCATTCACGTCATTGCAGAACCTGACGTTTGCTGGAGTTTGGATTTGAGAGGACACTGGTAGATAACTTGCCATTGTACCCACCCCTACAAGATCAATATCACTCCACCTTTGGAATGTCGGGTTTCCATAGACATCAATAAAGAAGAGTCCTCTTTCAGGCTCTTTAATACAAAGACAGTTAACAAACTTCACACCTTCTGGTAGCTCCCTGTTGCAGTCCAGGCCAGGCACTCTGATTTCAGGCTCAGATTCAACCCTCTTCCTTTTGCCTTGGGATGATTGAGGTTGAGATCCTTGAGGTGCAGTTAAAGCAGACTGAATTCCAAGTTGTGCTGGTGCTTCCCTTAGTCTTTCATACCTTTTTCTTAGGGATATTATCAGCTCCTTAACTACTGCATTATGCTTCTTTGATATGATGGGACCAAGCTCATCAAGTTCAGTGATCCCAAAGTCAGTGAAATTCATGGGATCATGAACCTCAAAGTGCCTTTTATCATCCCCCCCCCTGTAGACATTCATTGCCAGTGGTTTGGACTTGGGGCTGATTCTCACATCAGTGATCTTTTCAGGTAGCCTTTTGCTTGTCATTGACCAATTGTAGTGGTCAATTCTTTCTTGCCTGATGGCAGCAGCTTTCCTTTTCTTTTCATATAGTTTCTTCCTTATTGCAGCTATTTGAGCAGCCTGAGCATCTTTGAACTTTTGTCCAGCCTGACCCTTTTGAAGCTTTTTAGGATCAATTCTAATGTTTTCAGCTTCCTCAGCTACTACTTGTACCAGTGCTTCTTTGCTTTTTCTTTCTTTCTCAGCCAGTTTTTTTCTTTTGTCTTCTTTTCCAAGAAAGGTTGTTAGCTGTTGTGGAGCAAGCAGGTCCTGTATGTTGCCGATTACATATGGAATCTTCTCAGGCTCAGGTGTTTGCATTATGTCTTTTCCTTTATCCTGGCCTGATGAAGAAGATGCTACCAATGGAGGTATTGTTGTGATGATTGGTGGTGGTGTTGTTACTACCATTGTCATTATTGTTGTTGTTGATGGTGCTACTGATGAGATAGGCGTTGATGAGACTGGTTGAGTTGGCTCCCCTTCAGTATGAGAGAGAGTCTCTTCATTGGCTCTCTCCTCCTCAACTGTTGTTGCAACATTAGTGAGAGCAAGATTTACCTGGGATACGGGGGAGTTGGAGTTGCTTGACCTTTGAAGGCTTGGTATATCTCCATGACCATGGCCTTGATGTTGGTTGTATCTTGTTGAAGACTGGTGACTTGTTCAGCAAGATTTGCCTAAGATAATTCCAGGGTAGTCATTCTAGGCCTAAGATTCCAGGCCATAGAAGACGAAGCCTTAGCCAAATTTGTAACTTGAGCATCCAAAGAACCCAGTGTTGTTTGAAGACACTGAAGGGAGCACTGAAGACCCTAAACATTTACAGATTTAAGCATGTTGATCAGTTCAGCAAGGCTGAAGGAATGCTTCATGTAAGCTTCAGTAGCCTCCAGCACTTTGGAGTTAAGTGTTCGGTCTTCTTTCATGGAGTCCTTTATTTCATCCAGCTTGGTGTGAGACTCCTGAAGGTTGTTGAGAAATTTCTTCAGGTTGTCATCAAGCCTTTCAAGATTATCATACATGAAATCCCTGTGCTCATCAGCGTTTGTATGGGCAACAATAACTTCAGCTTTCAGATCGGCATAGCTAGCAGTTGTTTCAACATGTTGATCCCATAAAGTATCAGGTACTCCATAGTATAACTTCCTTGAGGCCTTTGTAATCCACATAACCAGCTGTCTTTCAGTCAGAGGAAGAATGTTTTCAAACTTTTGAAATTCCTCAGGACAGGATGAAGTAGAAGAATCAGAATCATGTTCATCAGGTTTAGCAGGTGACTCTTCAGTCTCTTGTGGACCAGGCTGATGCTCTTGTTCCTTAGGTTGAACATCAGTTTCCATGTCTTCCCCTGCTGAAAGTATTTGATCTTCACTATCAGCCAACTCTTCATCAGAAAATAATATGTCAGTAACCTCAGCAACAATCAACAGTCCAGTGGTGGTGATGGGTTCCATATCAGTGGGTGGTATTTGTCCCTCTGAGTCTTTGTCCCCCTGTGCTCCTTCAAGAACTGGTGGGTAATTGCCAGTGCAATCCCTAGAAGCAGTGGCAGTGAGATCCCTATTAGCGGGTTTTTCATTTCCCTCTAAGTCTTTGGGATCATTCTTTTAGCCCTCAGACAAAATCTGTGATTGGCGAGTGTCATCCTTGGGCAGTGTGGAAGGCGCTCTCCTGCCAGCGGGTTGTTTGTTTCCCTTTGGATATTGGGGAGTAGTAGTTGGGACCAAGGGAACTGACTGTGATGTATCAGTGTCCTTCGTTGTCACCGGGGTGGATGATGTTTGGTCTCTTTTAGGTGGGTGATCAGTCTGGGGCTTTCTTTGCCTTTTAGGCTGTGCTCCAGAAGCCTCAGGGCCCTGAGACTTGGGTTTGGTCTTAGTCCTAGTATGAGACTTCCCCTTTCTCTTTTTAGGAGCAGGGTTTGGAGACACTGAGTCACTCTAGTTGTTTACAACAACCATATGGGCCGTCAATTCAATTTCAGTGACTTGGGATGGGTCTTTTTGAAAATTTGATTGAGTCAGGATACCAGGTAAAGCACAGTATTTGTATTCCTGAGGATAATTGCAACCCAGTAACACTTGTAAAGCGCATGAGACAAACCTAGGATACGAAACGTATTTCGTCCTAGTTTTGCTCAGTATCTGGGTTACGAGATCACTGTAAATGATCTCCCCTATGTTGACAGTGATCCATGTCATCAAGCAATATGCCACCATCAACTGAATAGAGTTAACTTGTTCAGTGGATGAGTGGTTCCCGCCAAGAACCTGAATCACAAATGTGAACAGGATTTTCCAAGCCGCAGGAAATGAGTTCTTGGTGACAGGGGTTCTGTCCAAAAACTTTGGATCTAAAACAATTTGTTTTAACCCATCCTTAACTGTGGAGGGTTCAGGATGGGCAACTTAGTTACCAGAATTATAGTATAACCCTGTTGATGTACAAAATGTTTTATAGTCCAGGGTGACTGACTTTTCCCTATGAAAAAGACTGAATTTGATGAGATACTCCCTGAGTGGTCTGGGGTCAGTCTCATCAGTAGAGGGTGTCCGGTCATAGGCCACAACTGTTGCCCAAAACTCCCTGAGGAGGTTTTGGTACAGAATAGAAGGGGACTGAGTAAAGGCCTGTTTGAGTGGGCAGTTGAATAAAAACTTCATGATTCCCTAATAGGCTGGGACATCAGGGGGTATTCAAAAGTGCCTATAACATTGTTTGTTTTAAATTCAACATTATCAAGATCTCCTACTCATTGAGGTGCAAAATGAAGGCTTTGTATTCGTGCCATTTCCATTGAAAGATTTTTAGGGTTTTAGAAAATATTTGACAAGAACAATCAACCAGTTAAAAACCTTTTTTTTGTTTGGTGAAGAAAAATCTTTTGTAAACGTTTATAGAGAAGATTTTACTGAAAACTGTTTTGAGGATTAAAGAACACACAAAGATTTCTGGGTTTGAGAAAGTATTTTGACAGAGTTTTGTTTCAGAAATTAATTTGTGTGTGTTTATGAGGTTTTGAGGGGGGGTATTTATAGAGTGGTGAGAGGGGTAAACTTTGCATAGATGAAGATTTGTAAAGTCGGTTTTTGAAAATATTTCATTTACCTCATTTAATGCCACCACTCCACTACCCGCAGTAATTTTCTGGTTTTCAAGGGAACAGTTGCAGTGCACCGTAAAAGTGCATTTTGTAGTAATAAAATATCCTTAGGATATTTCTTGCAAGAGGAGGCATTTAATGCCAAGTGGGATAAGGTAAGGTGTTGGAATCACTCCTAAACTAGATTACAAGTGTTAGTAATTAATATGTAATAGTTAGCTTAATTAGGCTTTTATGTTAGTAATTATGGCAAGGCTTATGTAGAAAGCCCATAAGCCTTGGCCCAAGCTCAATAAGGAAAGGAAGGGAACTAGTGTGTTGCCCTAGTTCCTTCCCTATAAATAGTCTTGTAAACCTTCACTTGAAGGTTGGTTGTTCACTTTTCTATTTCACTCTAAGCATAAATCTTTCATCATTCATTCGTGTGTTTGGCTAAGTGTTCATCCGATCACTCTCTTCTCTATTTCTTCATATTGATGCTTGTGTTACAAACATGGTGACCTAACAGTGGTATCATTCGCCAAATAGTTGGGTGAAATGTTTTTTTGTTTTGAAGTTTTTACTTTATACGCGTAAGTCTCGTTCCTAAACTTTCATACGCTTTAAAAACTATTTTTTTTCACTTTAAAATTCAAGATTCTTGTACTTTCAAGGTTATTTGGTGATAAAGTTTATGTTTTTGGCAAAAAGTTTGAAACTTTACGTGTATTTCTTTGTTTTTTAGCTTGGTTGTATTCGTGTAGTCTGTTCTACGCATAAGGTGTAAAAGAGTTTTGGTTCATCAAGTTTCACACTTTTGTGTTATTTTGGTGATATTGAAGATGTTTCATCACAAAAATCTGGTTTAGAAACACTTTTGGGCAGAAATCTCATTTTTGGCAAAATTTGACAAATCTTACGCATAGCAAAACCCTAAACTTATGTGTAAGCTCCTAATGGTTTGATCTTCTGTTTTATTGGTTTACTCAGTGTTTTCTTGCTTGGATAAGCCTGAAAACACTTCGACTTTGGATATATTTTACACTGGGATAAGTGTAAAGGATTTTTTGGGCAAAACCCTAGTTTTACGCCTAAGCAAAGTTCTTACGCGTAGCAATTCTTTCTGCCTAAGCATATTCTTACGCATAAGCACAGACCTTCGCATAAGCTAAACTTACGCATAAGAATTCTACTTATAAGCCTTTGTTTACGCATCAGCTAAGTTTTTCCTCAAGCTTACGCTTAAGCTATCACTACGCGTAAGTTCATTCTTTACGCGTAAGGATTGGTTTTACGCATAAGGTTTTTCTCTACGCTTAAGTTGTCTTCTACGCCTAAGTATACTTCATCAACAAAAGTTTCATTCGACTACAAAGATCCATTTTTCAACACAAGTTTCAAGATGTCTCAACCACTATACTCTAGCTACTTCCCTTATGTGTATCCTCAACAACAACAACAACAACAACTACATCAACAACAACAATTTTATCAACAACTACAACAACAACAACAACAATTTCAACAACAATTTCCTCCTGGAGCAATTCAACCACAAATGATTCAACCACCCCCTAGTCTTCAAGTACAACCTTACACAAACTTTCACAATCAACATCCATCCAGGAATACTATGAAGGAACCGTCTTGGTTTGCAAAGATGTGTGATGCTTTAAGTAGCCAACAATTTATACATGAAGCTGGATCACTTGATAGACCTCCAATGCTCACTCCCGGAAACTATGATCAATGGGTGATAAGGTTCTTTAGGTTCTGTGATCTAAAGAAACCACATGGAAAGTTCTTAAAGAAGGTCATTCTGGAAGGTCCATTTCAGATGCCTACTGTCATTGTACCCGGAGATCCAAATGATAATCCACCAAGAGGTGATGTCGCCAACGTTGTCAGTCTTACTGAACTTACCACTGATCAACTTCTACATTTTGAAGTCGGTGAACTGGCAATGCAATACATCCTTTTGGGATTACCTAATCCGATACTTCGAAGTGTTGATGCTCAAAAGACTGCTAAAGCAATGTGTGAGCATATTCATCTTCTCATGGAAGGCACATAACTCAATCAAGAAGACATGGAGTCCAAAATCTACTTGGCTTATAAACATTTCATGATTGAACCAGGGGAGACATTAGAGTCATATCAGCATCGATTCTCAGATATCATCAATGACTTGGACAAACATAACATAATTATGCAAAGAATTGCAGTCAACACTAAGTTCCTGAGTAGTCTTGGTCCTGATTGGGAAAAGTATGTCATTTTCATCCGTCAAGCGAAGAATCTCCATCATGCTACCTACGGATTGTTGTACGACTACTTGAAGCCCCACCAAAAAGAAGTTGACAGAGAATGAGTCATCCGTGGAGCTCCTGTTTCGCCTTCACTCCGGGATAATCAAAATCTAGCTTTGTGGGCTCAAGCATGTTATCCTCAATTTCCAACATTACAAACTGTTTTCACAAATCCTCCACAACCAACTGCTACAATCACACCATATGATCCGTCACACCAAAAATCTCAAGAAACTCAATTGGTTCCATACAACAACAACAATGATCAAGCACTTTATAGTGAATCCAATGAGGATGCAGTAGCTTTCGATGCATTGCAACAAGGGTTTGTCATGATTGCTAGAGCCTTTGGCCGATATTCAAACAAATCCAACAATCACATTCGTACCTCATCAAACACAAGGAATCATGCTGTTGTTAACAATGGATGTGTTGAAGTTCAGAATCATGGTAATGTTCGTCAGATGGGTGGTGGTCAACGGTTTAATCAAATGGGAAGGAATAACATGGGTGCTCCACAACAACAAAGGGCTCAAGTGGTTGAACAGGGAAATGCTCAAAATGAGGTTAATGGTCTTCGTTTTTATAACTATAATGAGAAGGGTGATCTGGCTAATGCATGCCCAAAGCTGAGGACAAGAGGCAGCGCTTATCACAAAGAGGCTTTACTCTTGGCTCTTAAGGATGAAGCTGGGGGAACTCTTACCAACAAGGAACAGAGCTTCATGGCAAATGCAGATTCTGATGATGACATGGGGGACTTGTAGGCTAATGCAGCAGTGATGCTAATGGCTAACATGCACGAACTCCACATGAGTGATACAGGCCCAGTGTATGACATTGACGGCTTGTCTCAAGTACCGGATCAAACTATATTCATTAATGATATGATATCTCCGCCAACATCTGCATCCGACAAGGATCAGAGTGTTCAACATGAGCCGTCTACATCTCATTCCGATGAAAATCAAATAGATCCCGTAGTTATATTTGACGATCAAGATGACCTTATGGTTAATACTGATAATCAAGTTGACTCCGTGGTCATATTTGAGGATCTAAATAATGATCATGTTGAGACTCACGTTGAACAAGCTGAACTTTCGTCTAATCCAGATCTTGAGCTCATAACCTTACTTAAAGACCAAGAATCTCGAATGGAAATATGCAAAGACATCAATACGCAATTAAAAGAAAAAAAATGCACTGCTGACTAAGGATAATGAATGCTTAAAATTTCAACTCAACATTTTTCAAAAACAAGAAAAACGTTAAAAAGGTTTTGAAGTCGCTTTTGCTAGATCTTACCAAAACGAAAAATCATTGGAACAATAGATACGTAATCTAGTGGCATCTAAGAATGCTTTGTTGTCTCAAATTGAACAACTGAAATATGATCATAAACAACAACTTAACGCTCTTACTTTGGAAACTCAAAAAGCCAAGTCTGAGTTGTTAACTTGTCAAAAACAGTTCTATGAGTACAAAAAGCATTCAAAGAAATGAATAGATGACTATCTTGAAGAAATTGTCGACTTACAAAACAAAATCAAAGAGTTTTGAAATGTTGTTTATAAACATGGTGAGTCAATCACAACTATTCAAAAGTTTACTTTTAAACCAAATCCAAATGGATATGGACCAAATCTTGCTGATTACAAACCTAAGTTTTTTAACAGAGCATTCAAACCAAATCCTCAAGTTTACAGTGCAGAACACAGAATTGATGATTCCATTATGAGTGTTGTTGAATATAATCGCATGGAGGAATTAGATGTAGAAGACGAGAGTCGGTCAAAATTGGAAAATGTTGTTTATAACAAACCATTTAACTATTCAAAAGGCGTTACGTTTGTCACACAACATAATTTTTCTAACACACCTTGGGTTATCACACCTACTTCTGAGTCTTCTAATAAGGGTCCCCCTTCCAATACAACACAAATTAATGGTCCTTTACCTTCACTCAGTGAAATAAAGCCATTAGCAGAACAATGTAAAGTTATAAAATATTTTGAAACATTCTTATCGGACATCAAACTTTTGGAACGTGAAATTGAAATCAATTATGTAATAAAAGTTGAACATTTTCAATCGCCTCAAGCGCGAGCCCAAAGAGATATTTTTCAGAAAAGAATTTTACCTCATGTCCGAAATTTGAAAAATTGTGCAATATATTGGGAAAGGGATTTTCACAAGGAACTTGGACTTACGAAAAGAGTTTTTGAGCAAATAGAAACATCGATTTCAAACACAAAACGTAAAAAGAAAATGTTAAGAAAAGATGTTGATCGACTCTTGGAAGATGTTATCTGTCCTGATATCCATAATGTTGTGTTATTACATTCTGTTGCATATGCATTTGATTATATCTCTGTTGATTCTGTTGATTCCGTTGAGAATGTTGAGAATACTGATATTGTGTCACAAATCAAGTCTTAAAATTTGAAAATGAACGATTGCTAAACGAACTTTCAAATGCAAAACAGCGTTTTCAATGGTGTCAAAAAGATTGTCAAAATCGAGAACTCGCTTTTCAAAACAAAATCAACCAGTTGCATACAAAAACTCTTAATCCAAAACTTGAGCAACTGGATGATGAAAATGTGTCTTTGAAGTGTCAAATTTTAAAATATGAACAAGAAATTTCAAAAGTTAAAAAGGAATATGATGTCATATTTGATTTACTCAAAAAGACTCGTGCTAAAGCGTCAAAAGACCTTGATGATCATCTTGCATACACCAAAGATGTTTTACGATGAGATGGACTCACTCGTTCTGAAAATCTAGATTTTTTACACAAAATCCATGATCTAATAGCAGAGTTGGTAAAAATTAAGCAAGATAGGGATAGTAACACTGTAGTAACTGCACCTAAACAGATTCAAAATGACTCTAGAACATCAAACGACAAACCACAAGAAACTAATGTGCTTCCCTCTACTAAAACAGGAATAGTTGCCTCTTTTCCCAACGCCCGCACTTCACCGCCTAGGAGCAATACAAGGAAGAATAGGAAGTTGCGACGTAAGAAAAGAACAATAAAGCATGCTGAAGTAGAAGAACACCTTAGGACTTTGAATAAAACTCAAGTTGCACCCACTTTAGATATTGCGTCTGACAAATGTAATGGAAAAAGTGATGTAACGAATGCTGAATCTTTAAGTACTCTAAATGTTATATTTGAATCTTCTTGTGTTGGTTGTCGTAAAAGCATATTTTCTAGTTGTCATGATAAATGTGTTGCTAAGGCTATCTTGAATCATAAGCGGAATAATAGAAAAAGGAATACCTCTAGGCCCACTAATGCTTCTAAGTCTGTGCTAGGTAAACCACCTTCTAGTGTTCCGGCTACGATCATTGATGTACCCATAGTACCCCCTTCACCTCCTAGCAAGAACTTATCACCTAGTGCATTTACTAAGACCAAAGCTAAGACTAGTTGGAGATGGCAAAAATGGTTACATAATACACTGGGATTTCAATGGATACCTAAAATCATAAACATGTGTGTTTCAACTATAACTGCTTCGGAACCCTCTAACACCTCGGGTTCCACATCTACTTCTATTCCATCTGTGTCGTCTATGTGTAATGCAGGTGATACAGATCATCCTTTGGGTTGTTGATAGCGAATGTTCCCGACACATGACAGGAAATATTAAACTGTTATCAAACTTTGTATCAAAGTTCATTGGCACTGTTAGATTCGGGAATGATCACTTCGCGGCTATCATGGGCTTCGGAGATTACATCAATGGGAACATCGAAATTAGTTGGGTTTATTATGTGGAAGGTCTCGGTCACAATCTCTTTCCAGTCGATCAATTTTGTGATGGAGATTTGGAAGTTGCTTTTAGGGAGAAAACTTGTTTCATTCGTGATCTACAAGGAAACGATCTTATGTCTGGTCAACGCACATCAAGTCTTTACACCATATCAATGCAAGACATGATTGCTTCTTCTCCCATCTGCCTACTCTCTAAGGCAACATCTACAAAATCCTGGCTATGGCACCGTCGTCTCTCACATCTAAACTTTCAAACCATAACCAATCTTGCACGATACAAACTTGTTGAAGGTCTCCCAAGATTTCGGTACTCTAAAAATCAATTATGTTCAGCTTGTGAACAAGGGAAAAGCACTCGTGCTCACTTTCCTTCAAAGGTGGAACACAACTCTCAACATGTGCTTCATCTTCTTCACATGGATTTGTGTGGCCCGATGCGTGTGCAGACGATTAATGGCAAACGCTACATCTTAGTAATTGTTGATGACTACTCAAGATGGACTTGGGTTTATTTTCTTGGAAGTAAAGATCAAGCTCCACAAATGATCATCACCTTTGTCACGAAAATTCAAGTTCAGCTCCGGAACACAGTCAGACAAATCATAACAGACAAAGGAACTGAATTTGTGAACCAAACTCTACGTGCTCATTATGAGAAAATGGGAATTGAGCATCAAACATCTATTGCATGTACACCAGAACAAAACGGCGTTGTTGAAAGACGAAACCATACGTTAGTGGAAGCTGCAAGAACAATGTTAATTAATGCTAAACTTCCAGATTACTTGTGGGTTGAAGCCGTGTCAACTGCATGCTACACTCAGAACCGTTCTATGATCACTAAACGCCACAACAAAACACCTTATGAGCTTATCTACAACCATAAACCGAATCTCAAACACTTTCATGTATTTAGATTCCTTTGCTACCCAAATAATGATCGTGATGACTTTGGTAAGCTCAAAGCCAAAGCTGACATAGGAGTCTTTGTTGGATACTGTGAAAATTCTAAAGGATACCGGATTTGGAATTGTCGAACAAGGGAGATTATGGAAACGATTCATGCCAATTTCGATGAAATTACGGAAATGGCTTCGGAGCATAAAAACTTGGAACCAGGACATAACCGTCTAAAATTCCCTCAAACCCCATCATCAGCTAAACCTAGTTTACAACTTACTCGACGTCAAATGGAACAGCTATTCGCTCCTCTGTTTAGTGATGATATTGATGAACGTGCTCCAGATGTATCAAATGTTTCCGCTACTCAACCTGATTATAATCCAATACCTGATACACATGCTACAACAACTACTGTTGAGGAAGCACCACCAGTTGATTCTACAACAACAGTCGAACAAACCGCATCTAATGACGCTGAACCAGCTGATGATCTTCTGAACAATGAAGTACCCCCACCTGCAGATTATGATCCAAATGCGTTCTTCAACCCTTTTGCAAATGCTTCTGCCACCTCTGATGTTGCGGAAACATCTACAAGTCAGTTGAATCCTCCTAATCTGCATAATGTATATCAACATCAACCCTCCACACATCGTTAGACGAAAGACCATCCTCTTGTGAACATTTTTGGAAACCTAAATCAACCAGTCGTAACTAGACAACGCCTTCAGACTGACGTTGAACATTGCATTTATGCACTTACCGTTTGTCAATCTAACCCAAAAACATTAAAGAAGCAATGACTTATGACAACTGGATCGAATCCATGCAAGAAGAACTTAATCAGTTTAAACATCTTGAAGTATGGGAATTGGTTGAAAAACCAACAGGGGTCTATGTTATTGGTCTGAAATGGATTTGGAAAAACAAATTGGATGCTGAAGGTACGGTTATCCAAAATAAGTCACGTCTGGTGGCTATGGGTTACCGACAAGAAGAGGGAATCGACTACGAGGAATCATTCGCACCGGTTGCTAGACTTGAGGTTGTACAGATTTTTCTAGCATTTGCGGCTCACATGAACATCACGGTCTTTCAGATGGATGTCAAAACACTTTTCTGAATGGTA
Source organism: Chrysanthemum seticuspe (assembly GCA_019973895.1). Classification (NCBI taxonomy): domain Eukaryota; kingdom Viridiplantae; phylum Streptophyta; class Magnoliopsida; order Asterales; family Asteraceae; genus Chrysanthemum; species Chrysanthemum seticuspe. The sequence goes on along the minus strand of BPTQ01000009.1, from coordinate 191,855,010 downwards.
AACTGAAGGAAACGGTCTATGTTAGTCAGCTAGAAGGATATGTTGATCCAGAGTTCCCTAATAACGTCTACAAACTGAACAAGGCTCTCTACGGTTTCAAACAAGCCCCTCGGGCGTGGTATGATAAGTTATCATCCTTTCTTATTGCCAATAATTTCACTAAAGGATCGGTCGATCCAACACTTTTCATACAATATCACGGGGAACACATTTTAATCGTTCAAATTTATGTGGATGACATCATTTTTGGGTCAACACATCTAAAATACTCAAACGCTTTTTCAAAACTTATGAAAAAACATTTTGAAATGTCCATGATGGGTGAACTTACATTCTTTCTTGGATTGCAAGTTCAACAATCACCCCGTGGTATTTTCCTAAGTCAATCCAAATATGCTCTTGAATTTTTAAACAAACATGGAATGCAAACCTGTGATACCTATGCCACACCAATGGCACATACCAAGAAACTGGATGCTGATTTGCATGGGAAATTGGTTGACCCCACCAAATACCGAAGTATTATTGGGTCTCTCATGTATCTAACAGCCAATAGGCCTGACATTGTATTTGCTGTATATCTTTGCTCCCGTTATCAGTCGAGACCAACTGAAACTCACCTCTCTGAGGCTAAAAGAATCCTCCGATACATCAAGGGAACCATTAACTTGGGAATCTGGTATCCGAAGGATTCTGGTTTTGAACTAATAGCTTTTTAAGATGGTGATCACGCAGGTTGCTTAGATTCACGCAAAAGTACTTCAAGAGCTCTACAATTTCTTGGTGATAAACTGGTGTCATGGCAATCGAAGAAGCAGGATTGTACATCGCTGTCCTCAACCGAAGCAGAATATGTAGCCATCTCGGCGTGTTGTGCTCAAGTCATTTGGATGCGAACACAACTCAAAGACTATGGTTACGTATTTGACAGAATCCCGATGTACTGCGACAATCGAAGTGTTATTGCGATCTCGTGCAACTCTGTTCAACATTTAAAGTCTAAGCACATCGATCTTCGATATCATTTCATCAAGGAGCATGTGGAAAAGGGTACCGTTGAATTATACTTTGTGGGTACTGAATACCAATTGGCAGATCTTCTCACCAAAGCCTTAACTCCTGCTAGGTTTACTGAGTTGGTCCACCGGATTGGTATGCGGTGTTTGACTCTAGAGGAACTGGATGAAATTTTAAAACAATCTTAAAACCAGTCAAACACCAAAACCTCTTTTGTAAATACTTTTCAAAAACAAAATACAAAAATATAAAATTTACAAAATTTAAAAATATTCTTCTATCTATATTTCTCTTAACATGGCAAGTACAAATCTTCCGGCAACACTTTACTCTTTCAAAATTTCATTATTTTTATGGTTAAGTGTTGAGGGGGAGAAAGTAAATATTTTTCTGTTTCATAAAACCTTGTACTTGCATGTTACCTTATTCCGGATGTTTCTTTGATAATGGTGGTCACATTTCTTGTTTACTGAGACTCCCCGGACTCAAATTTATAAAATTTCATTATTTCTTAAAGACGAGGGGGAGCGTCGTCATGTTTCTTTCCAATATTACATACTTTGCGTAACCAAAATGGAAGTTATGGGGTAAGAATGAAAATGGTTGAGGTGGAGGGACAATTTTTGTCAAAAGTTTAAACTAAAATTAACAAAACTACCTCAACTACTTTACTCATTCATTTACTACTATCATTTATTACCCAACAACCATAATCCACGCATAAGATTCAATCTTCAAAACCATGCTTTAATCTTCATCTTTCTAAGTGGTTTAATGATTGTTAAGTATTTTTAAACATTGGTTTTGATTTTCAAACAAATCCAACGGTTAGATTTTGTGTTTGAGATGATCTTGTGTTCTACGCGTATGCATATGAACACAAAATCATCATTCGAATGTTTATGATGGTAAACTTGGTGTCAAAACGTTTAAAAATAAGTGTTATAATCATTTTCAACATCAAAATCCACCCAGAAAACGTTTTCAATCATTATTTAAGAATTACGGTTTATGCGTGGATTTGGACGTTTTCATTTGGGAGTGTTTCTATATAATTAGTTAGTTATATGTTATTGTATACATGTTTAATTGAACAAAACCATGCTTGAATCATGCCCAGAAACAATAAATCTTAAGTAATTAAGAACTAGGGTTTATACTCGTAGGAATTGGGTAATAATGATTCTTGTGGCTATTGATGTTATAACTTGTTTGATACAACTCATTAGGCTTCTAAGGTATCACAGTATACGTTTGGTGCAAATTCTATGGCTAAATCACTTATTCGTAGAAATTGAAACTTAGGGTTTAGTCCTACCCGTAAGGAAAATTTACGCGTAACTGTGGACCATTGTTATTTCATATAAGACTGAAAGGGATTGAATATATGTGTTAATGAATGTGTTATGATAAATTTGTTTCAGGTTTTACGCGTGAAATATTCAGAATCAAGGTTAACCATGGACTCCTACGCATAAGGATCATCTTACGCGTAGAAAGTTACGCGTAAGAGAAATCTTACGCGTAAGGTTCTACTAGGGGACTACGCGTATCCTGTGAAGGATATGCGTAAACATTGAGTCTTACGCATAAGGTTCACTCTTACGAGTAAACCTTACACGTAAGCTCCCACATACGCTTATGCGTAAGCTCTATGCTCAAGGCTCTCTTTTTCTACGCGTAATATTTCTTACGCATAAGATAAGATCCTACGCATAAGCTTATGCTTACGCGTATGACCACAACTGTTTACGCATAAGCTTGGAACTTTACGCCTAAGCCTTATCTTAACCATTATTATGAATTGTTACGCGTACAAACTTGTAAATAAATAACTCATAACGTCACGAAACCAAAACGTCACTAATATGCTAAAATGTTTATAATGTTGTGTGAATAAGTGCAAATTTGGACTTCAAAAATTCAAAATTAATCTACTCACGAAACTTATCACGACTACTTTGGACTATTGGACAAACAAATGACATTGGACTCGTAACATTCATTAACATAACATATTTAATAATTAGACAATAAAATCAACTTTTGACTAACGTAATGTCTTTCGATATGTTGGTTCTTTTGGTTAAATATCTTTCAGATCACTATATGGACGTCCAAATGGAAAACGTTGATGCACCAAATGTTCTCTCAATAGAAGACATCTTCCCCAATGGTTACACAATGAAAATTGGGAAGAACAATCTCAGATTCGACTTTGACAACTTCACGTGTTCTGAGTCTTCTTGTCAAATTGCTGTGGATATTCTGAAGACTCACCCTTACCAGAACATGCTCACTAATTTGGCTACTGTACCGGAGATCTATGTTCACCAATTCTGGCACACCATACAAAAGGTCAAAGGTCAAAGTGCTGTGACAGTGACACTTAACAACAAAGAAGTCACCATCACTCCTGCAGACTTAAGGGCTATTCTCCTTCTTCCTACCATCGAGCCTACTGAATATACTGCTACTCCTTCGGAAGAAGTCACTCTCCAGTTCATGGTCGACATCGGCTATGATGAATCTGTTGGGATCATCACAAAACACTCATCAGTTGATCTTAAGAACATTCCCCAGCCATGGAGAACCCTCTACATCATGATTGCCAAATCAGTTTCTGGATATGACAGTGGTTTTGTGCATCCGAAGCTCATGGAACTACAAATATTTTGGGCCATGGTCAACATAAAACACATCGAATTTGCAGCTCTGATCTGGGACGACATGATGTCTTACCTTAAAAAGCCTGGCACCAAGATCCCTGATATCAGATACACAAAACTGTTGATCCAAAGGATTCTAGGGAATAATCCAGATATTCCCTTAAGACTTGATGACCCCAACCATCACTCCATGTTACTTGAGCCCACACTCAACATGGTAAGATTCAAAGAATCAACAACGAAGATACAAGGTGATGTGTTGCCAGATTGTCTACTTACTGATGTTATCAAGGGACTTCAATCGTACAAACGGTATCTGTTGGCAGTTGAATCAGGCAAAGTGGGGTTCATTAATGAAAAGTCTTCTGGTACACCTGTTAGGAAGACCAGGAGAGGCAGTGCAGGAAGTGTTACAAGCACTGGAAGTCCCCGAAAGTATCCAAAGAGAAATCCTCCAGAAAAAGGAAAGGACCATCAACGGTTGCTATTCCTAATACTAAACCGGAACCAAAACTGATGGACAAGGACTCTGAGGATACAGATACAGATGAACAGGTTATCTACTCAGAATCTGCAACAGATGATACACTAAAAGTTGCAAAACCTCTCAGTCCCAAAACAGATAACGGGAAAACTCCAGTGGAAGAGCAGGAAGAAGAGAGCTCAGATGAAGAGCCACAGGATGAAGACAAAGATTACAGAAAGAAGTTGAAGAATCTCATAATTCAACATATTGCTAAAGACATCAACCTACAACAAACTCGTGGCCCTGGAGGGTCAAGTGGTGGTGAACTAACCACACCAGTTTCCGATGCGGTTAATCAACCCGATAAAGGAACTGGTACCACCACCCACGAATCAGAACAAAAGCAACTAGAGGACAAGATCATTTTTGACATTGAGGAACCAGACAAGAGGAAGAAGAAGACTAAGAAAATTTCTGATGAAGAGGTTGAGGCTGCAGCTAAAGAAAAAGCAGAAAAAGAAGCTCAAGCTCAAGCAGATGAAGAGGCAAGGATCAAGGCGGAAGAAAAGGCTAAAGCTAGGAAGGAAGCCGATGATTATCTTCTAGATAGTCCCGAACGTAGCAAGGAACAAACTTCTAAGCCACCAAAGAAACCTGAGCCTCCTCATGAATCATATTTGTCAGACTCATCTTCTCACTTATCTCCACCACCATCCAAAGCCACCACCAGATCCGCATCCAAATCGGTAAAGAAACCAATCGATACTTGGATATCACGAGCTAAGACAAAGATTGTCAAAGATGTCAAGCAAGTCAGGAAGAAAGACGTGACCAACAAAAAACTGAATCAACTTGCAGACATGATCAATCTTCTTCAGGACATGATAAACGAGATTTCAGATGAAAGGGAACAGCTGCAACAATTTCTGAATAGAGATATCCAAGGGGAAATGGAGAAGACGATCAGAGAATACACTCACAATTTTCTCATCGACACTGTACCTGGCGTAACTAGAGAGATGATCACTAGACAACTTTATCCACATCTCATGCAAGTGGTCAAGCAAACAATGCAATCTACTCCTATAGCTATACAAATCAAACCAAGTGAGCCTACGGTTGTCTCCGATGCAGAATTGATTTCCAAGTTGGTCGTACAAATGTCTAAACGATCTTCAACGTTTACTTCTGACGAAGCTAAATTTTTTGAGGCATTGCTCGAATTTAAACTCAAAACCTCATGCAAAGTGGCAGATGAAAAGGCTAAGCGTCCAAGGGACGATGATGATGCGGATAAAGACTCTGAGGCGAAATGAAAGAAGAAAAATGATGATTCATCCTCTATGCCTCCACCACCCCAAAGGACCTCCACCGACAGAAGATCTCCTCCACATTATTCTACTACTGATAAACCTCAGGACTCTTAGTCACCACCACAAACACAGAAAACCAATGACCACTTTGAATAAACTGGTGGTGATGATGAAGATGTCCCTGAGCCCCAACAACCTACTTCTTCTACAACAACAAAGAAACCAGAATCATCATCGAAGCCAAAGAAGAAGAAGAAGAAGACCGCTGTTGTCTCATGGCTAGATGAAGATGACACTAAAGAATATGACTGGTTTTCTAAAGTCATTGATGCTACCCCTGCGTTATCGGAAGGTGAAGAAATGGTAGATGGTCGCACAATGGAGCATGTGAAGCTTTTACAGGAAAAGTTCAAAGTGAAGAAAATGACCAAAGCAGAGTTGAGGCGAATCAAGAATGATGTATTTCAACTACTTAAAGACAGCTCAGACAGTGCAATCAAAGTCGAATATCATCTTGACAACATTGCACGAGCCATGTCTACCGACATTGACTGGCTCAATCCTGAATCAAACATTGACTTCACCAGACAAGATAAAGCTCCATACTACACTGATTAGACCAAACCTCTACCTACCATTGGCTGACCGGATCAACCCAAGATTTCATACCGTTATTCCTTCAACAATGACCTGGAGTTTCTTCTACACAAAAATACGCTACATCACTTACCTTCCCTTTCCTTGCAGCAATATACTCCAACAACATAGCCATCGAGGAAGAAGCCACACACATGTTTGCTGACAAAGTGGAAAAGTATGACCTCGATGCACTGTATGGGATTCATCATTGGCCAAAATGATAAAGAATCTTCTACAAAAGCTGCCAGGTTCTAAAGTCAAAAAAGGAAGTGTTCAGTTAAAAATGGATCGTTGCAATTCAGCATGTTACCCTGTCGTCGAAGTGGGACTACACATTCCTAAAGAAAATAGTGGTCAAACGACAAGACGAAGAGGAGTATGACTTCTTTGAAGCGGATTTTCCGAGATTCTCTCTAAATGACATTGAAGATATGTATGTTACCAAGGTACAAGGACGAATGCGACAATTCTCTACAACTATCCAATGCGAGTACATCAAGTCGTTGCTCATATTCATCCGAAGGATCGTGATCCAAGAACTTGTAGAAGATATTCAACTTGCCGTGAAATCATATCAGAAGCGTGTTAATCTCACAAAACCACAGCTTGACCTTCCCGACATAAACCAACTTGCTCAGTACACCCTTATCAAGAAACCATTTGGAGTTGTATACCATAGTGAACTACACCACAACTGCTTCATGGCATGCAAAGAGCTTCATAAGGTTTGGGACGGGTTAGCATACAGGTTAAAGGAGATACATGATGGCATAGGGTCACCAAAGAGATGGAATTCGAGGGATAGAAAGGATGTAAAGAAGATCATCACACGGATTGATGAAAGGTTGTTTAGGCGGGATCAGATCAGAACATTGGAAAGTTTCATTGGTGGTCGTCCAAGCATATCTCTCACAGGTTATCAACGTCCAGAACGCATTCCTGTAGTTATTGCTGGAATACCTGAGACTCCTGGTACCCCTTGATTTGTTTCTCTTATCAATATTTGGATGTGTGTTTATATCTGATAATGGCTTGTGCACACATAACAGTGTACAACCCGTACTTATCATGAAAGGACCCTGTGATACGCATCAGTGCCACAATCCTATAAAAGGGGCGAAAGCTTCATACTTTTGAGTAAAACTAATCAAAACTTTCACTTTCAAAGTTTTGCTCAAAAGAACAAGTACTTCCCCTTATGTGTTCTCAAAACCTCAAAAGTTTATATCACTTATTGAGGGGGAGTATTTGATTAAAACTTTGTTCACAAATTGATCTTCGTGGTAATCTTCCCACAAAACTCAAAATGGCATATTCGATATCAAAATTTTGTCAAAAATAACATTTATATGCCATTTTTTAGGGGGAGAAAATTTATGTGATAAGAAATATGTTGTAAATTGCTATTGAATCTTCGTGATAAAGACTTAACCAATGAATTGACGAGCTCTTAAATGTTAGTAACTCGAAAAGACTTGTCCTGGACGGGTAATAATTTTAAACTAGTTCGCTAGTGATGTAAACGTGTCTTTCAAAGGACTTGTCCTAGTAGAATGTACAATTCGAGAAATTCTTCGTAGACATGAACCTTGACGGGTCAAACCTCCTCACCAACAAGTGTTTACAACTTCAAGCTGACCTAGTCAGTGATGTAATCGTGTCTCGCGGGGAATTGTCTATCTTGAGTCAATCAATTCATAAGTGCACGCTCTTCTCTAACCGTGCAGATTTCTGACTAAACATTTAAGCACGTGTTGAGGGGGAGTATTTCTGCAAAATATAAAACTCTTTCAGTGGTATAAAATGTTTTAATCATAACCACTTTGAGATATTTTTCATGAAAATGGTTTTATGGCAACATAGGTTAGTCATGGAGTTATAAGGTGACTAAGGTTAGGAATAACCATCCTATGATCCGCCAGAGCCGGAGGGATCTACCCAAGGACACCACCAATAGTTAGAATTAGAAGTCCTTAGGTATGATTATAAAAAGGAGTAAATGATAATTGGAGAAAGAAGGAGTTGTAGAATTAAAAAGAAAAAGTAAAGAAAAGGGTGAAAATAAATAGCCCTCCAAATTATTCAACGTAGGGCAGACACCAGGTTCAATTCATATGCTACTGGTTGTCACTTGATGACACCGGTATTGAAGATCAAAGTTGTCATGGACCCAGTGACGCATGCACTAAACCTTCTTAGCCACTCAAGTTTCTCTCAACAGAAGCTTGTTTCATTCTTACAGGGAACCCTACGTAAACTATCAGTTTTCTCTTAGAGATTGCTGGTATTGAAGAAGGAGACCCTCTCCCTAGTCTCCGCTCAGGTAAACCAAAGTGCACAATTGAGTATAGAGCCACGAGATTCATCAAAAGATCTCTTAAGAACACTTGATAATTCATCGCTTGTCATTCAACAATAAGAACACAGGTGATACATTATCGAGTCCTACACAGATCTTAGCAATCTATCGAGAACATTTATGAGGGGTTCACAACTGTGATCCTCAGTGATTGAATGAAAACTCCTGCCAGGGTCAACATCAAACAGCCCTGATAGTAGGTCACTTCGGTAAATCCTTGTGGGTTACGCTTAGTGTGTCTCAAACATTCTACAGTCGTGGGGTGATGCTTCGGTGTACCTCAGCGACTCACCTGAACTGTAGATGTACTTCGGTACATCGCGTTATCTCACTTGTAGGAATCCAGTTCAGGAACAGCCTTTGTGAGAATTAGAGACGTGTTTTCACACTATGCTGTTAACACACTCTAAGTTCAAACTTGTAAGCGCTGGATTATTTCTAACCCATGTCTTATGTTTTCTTCTTATGGATGCTTGCGGGAGGAAAAGATCGTGCAGATTCTTCACATGCTCATACCAACATCAACACAAAAGAAGTTCTCTCAAAACAAAAGGCAACACAAAGTCAGAATGATTCTTCGTCAAAGTCAAAGAATCTACAAAGTTTAAAGACTAAGAGAACTACATCAGTACTGAAAATTCAACGTTAAAGAGCGTGTGAGCATGTTGGAGAAAGATGTTGAGACACTGGAGCAACGAAGCAGACCTGATGCAGATAACCACAACATACTATCACTATCACCACAAAGAACAAAGATCAAAGAACAAAGAAAATGAAGACGTTAAAGCTAAAAAACTTCAAAGTAAGCAAGATCCCTACACTGCGGAGATTGTTGGAATCAAGACACTTCTTCTTACAAGAAAGAAGAATGTCAGAAGACGTCAAAGCTACTATTACATCAGCACCTACAACGTTTTTCACTCTAATCATTAATTACCAACACTTAGGGGGAGATTGTTGGAATCACTCCTAAACTAGATTACAAGTGTTAGTAATTAATATGTAATAATTAGCTTAATTAGGCTTTTATGTTAGTAATTATGGCAAGGCTTATGTACAAAGCCCATAAGCCTTGGCCCAAGCCCAATAAGGAAAGGAAGGGAACTAGTGTGTTGCCCTAGTTCCTTCCTTATAAATAGTCTTGTAAACCTTCACTTGAAGGTTGGTTTTTCACTTTTCTATTTCACTCTAAGCATAAATCTTTCATTATTCATTCGTGTGTTTGGCTAAATGTTCATCCGATCACTCTCTTCTCTATTTCTTCATATTGATGCTTGTGTTACAAATATGGTGACCTAACATAAGGTTTGAGGGACCTTTGACTTGGATGACAGCGGGATAAAGAGACATATATTCCTATATTAAATTGGTATGTTTACCAACCTAGGACATTTAAGTAACTGATACTTGGTGCATTTAGTTACTCATCCAATGCTCAATATCCAAAGTCGGGGTCCCTGAATGAGTGTTACTCATTCAGTGAGAAGGTTGTATTGGGGTTTTGTTCAGGGAGCATGGACCATTTCAGAGAGAACTTACTGAGATTGGGATTGATTTTTAGGTTGCTGTCTTTCAATGTCAAGCATCCCAATTCAGCTTTCAGTCTCCTGAAGGTAGGTCCATCTAAGGGTTTGTGAAGATATCAGCAAGTTGATATTCAGTAGGGATGAAATGAAGTTCGATGTCTCCTTTCATTATGTGGTCCTTGATGAAATGATATCTGATATCAATGTGTTTGGTTCTTTGGTGAAGGACAAGGTTGTTGGAGATTGTAATGGCACTGGTGTTATCACAAAAGATGGGTACCATTTTGTAATAGATGTCATAGTCACTGAGTTGACTTTTCATCCATAATACATTGGCACAACATCCTACAACAGCCACATTGTAAAACCCTAAAAATCTAAAACGTGTGAAAAGACTATTTTGCCCCTCAAATTTAATATTTATAAAATACGTAAAATACGTCAATCTCATTAATTATGTTTCTAACCTAACTTATAATAGTTATCAAACCTAATGTACCAAAAAATAAAACCGACCTACACTTATGTCAAAAATACATCTCGCATGTTTGAGTTGCATGGGCCGAATGTACGCAAGTTACACAACACATTACAATTTAAATCCAAGCCATCATATTTGTAATTTTGGAAGGCAATTTTCTCTTTTAATTCCCCTAGTATTCGGCCAAAAATTACTTTCCTTATGTTGGAAAATTTAGTGCACTTGTGGGATTGGTTCACACCTTGTAATGGGTTAGGAGGTACGGAGTGTACATCCATAAGGTCCATGAACACCCTGAACTCTTGTAGTGGTTTGGATTGATAGTGCTTGGTGAAAGTACTGTTGTGGTTAACACTGAGTATCAGTGTTTCCACTGAAGCAGTACTTACTCTGAGTCAGTGTTTCCACTGAAGTGGTGTTTCCACTAAAGTGGTGTCTCATTGATGTTGTGTTTACACTGAAGCAGTGGCGTTTCCACTGAAGCAGTGGCGTTTCCACTGAAGCAGTGTAACCACTGATGGCACTATGAAAGTACTGATGATAGTACTGCTTGTAACGGCTTTGACCTATTCAAGTGGCAGTTAAATCTGCATTATGACCACGTTTAATTGGTCATGTAACCACTAACGGCTATTATGGATATAATTATGAGGCTATTAATGGGCCGATTAATACTCATAATTCCATTGACTAGCCAAAAGTATTTCCTATAAATAGGAGATCTGTTTTCAGATGAAACACACAGAGAAAATACGCTTGAATACAAACAAAGAGCATAAACACTTATTAGCGAAAGGGTTAAAGAATTGTGCCTAATTCTCTAACTGCATTTGGTCTTATCCCAAGTAGATATTCGTGTTACCCAGGCATTAGGGTCGAATAGCTTACTTTGGAAAGTGATCACACGATTCCAAGTGATATCCGGTAACCACTGAAGTGGTATATGTTACTGCAGACAGTTTGTTGTTTCTGCTGAACAGTTATTGATTATCTTCACCCTGCTTTGGGACGAATAACCACCAACAATCAATGTAAAATATTTTGTGATAATCAATGGCAACTGCTGCAATGAAACACATGGCTTCAAACTTTGCTAAGCTGGACAAGTTTGAAGGGGTGGACTTTAGGAGGTGGCAGCAGAAGATGCATTTCTTGCTGTCAAGCATGAGTGTGGTTTATGTGCTGACTACTCCAATTCCTGATGATGGGGATGATGCTACGGTTGAGCAGATCAGGAGGAGGAGCAAATGGGAGAATGATGACTACATATGCAGAGGTCTTATTCTCAATGGTATGTATGATTCTCTGTTTGATATTTATCAGAACTTTGAATCTTCCAAAGAACTGTGGGATTCCTTGGATGCCAAATATATGGCTGAGGATGCATCAAGTAAGAAGTTCCTTGTTAGTAATTTCACAAATTACAAAATGACTGATTCAAGACCAGTTATGGAACAATACAATGAACTTCTTGGAATACTTGGAAGGTTTACACAACACCAAATGAACATGGATGAGGCTATCAAAGTCTCTTGTGTCATTGACAAACTCCCTCCTTCATGGAAAGATTTCAAGCATACCTTGAAACATATGAAGGAGGAGTTAACTCTTGTTGAGTTGGGCAGTCATCTGCACATTGAGGAATCTCTCAAGGTGCAGGATAATGACAAGCCAAAGAGTGGCAATGCTGCTGGACCATCTGTTGTCAATATGGTAGAGCATAACAACTCCACCAGGTACAATGACAACAAAGGCAAACGCAAGTATCATGACAACACAAGGGCAGATCCTAACAAGAAGGCAACACCTACTTGTTGGAAATGTGGCAAGACTGGTCACATTAAAAGGGACTGCAAAGGTGTTAAAATTGGTGGTAAAGCCAATGGATCAGGCACTAATGGTTCAAGAAGTGGTGGTTCGGCCAACTCACTGAAAGGCCAGAATATGTTTAATAAGTCTTTTCAGATTTATTATGTTACATATGTATCTGAATCTTTTTATGTGCAGGATGATGATGTTGCGTGGTGGGTTGACTCTGGTGCAACAGTTCATGTGTGTAAAGATAGAAGTTGGTTCAAGACTTATGAGTCACTGAATGATGGTTCTATTCTTCACATGGGAAATGAGTCAACAGCCTTGGTGCATGGTCGTGGTTGTGTAGATCTTAGGTTTAGTTCAGGAAAGATTGTAACTTTGTTTAATGTTATTCATGTTCCTGATATCAGGAAGAACTTGGTTTCAAGTAGTTTTTGAATAATCATGGATATAAACAAGTTATTGAATCTGATAAATTTGTTCTTTCTAAATGTGGTGTTTTTATTGGTTTTGGTTATTTATGTAATCAAATGTTCAGGCTTAATATTACCACTGACAGTGTTATTTCAGCTTTTGTGACCACATATGATCAGACTGATTATACCCTTTGGCATGCTAGACTTGGTCATGTTCACTATAAAAGGATGCAAGATATGTCTAGGGATGGTTTAATCCCGGCTTTTGACATGGACACTGAAAAGTGTAAAACTTGCATGTTGACCAAGATAACCAAGAAACCCTTTCAGGGTGTTAGTCGTGAGACTAAGATCTTGGAGCTTATTCACAGTGACCTGTGTGATTTGCATGCCACTCCTTCTTTGGGTAACAAGAAGTACTTTGTGACATTTATTGATGATGCTTCTAGATTTTGTTATGTCTATTTATTACATACCAAGGATGAAGCATTAGATAAATTCAAAGTGTTTAAAACTGAAGTTGAATTACAACTTGGGTCTTTGATCAAAAGATTAAGGACTGATAGGGGAGGTGAGTACATGGATACTCAGTACTTTCAGTCTGTTGGAATAATCCATGAAACGACTGCCCCTTATACTCCTCAGCAAAATGGTATTTCTGAAAGGAAAAACAGGGTGCTGAAGGAGATGGTTAATTCCATGTTGTCCTATTCAGGACTGAGTCAAGGGTTCTGGGGTGAAGCTATGTTAACAGCTTGCTATTTGCTAAATAGGGTTCCCAACAAAAGGAACAAAGTTACCCCTTATGAACTCTGGACTAAAAGGAAACCCAACCTGAACTATCTCAGGGTCTGGGGTTGTAGGGCTGTTGTAAGACTCCCTGATCCAAAGCAAAAGACTTTGGGTGAAAGAGGCATTGACTGCATCTTTGTTGGATATGCTGAGCATTCCAAGGCTTTTAGGTTCTATGTTATTGAACCTAATGAATATGTTTCAATTAACTCAATAATTGAATCAAGGGATGCAGATTTTGATGAGAATAGATTCTCATCGGTCCCTAGACCAAGTCAGAGGATTCCTAATGGAACTCATGACACTAGTGTATCAGAGGTCCCTGATGATGAACCATCAGTGGTCCCTGATGAGGTTGTGGTTCAACAACCTGAACCTGTGGTCAGGAAGAGCAAAAGGGTCAGGACTCCAAAGTCATTTGGACTTGAGTTTCAACTATACTTGGTTGAAGGAACCAGGGATGAGGTCTCAGACCAATACTCCTATTGCTTCATTGTTGAGGATGACCCCAAAACATTTGAAGAAGCAATGAAGTCCCAGGACATTGCTTTCTGGAAAGAAGCAATCAATGATGAGATGGATTCCATCATGGGCAACAACACTTGGGTGTTGGTTGATCTACCTCCTGGTTGCAAACCTCTGGGTTGCAAATGGATTTTCAAAAGGAAAATGAAGGTAGATGGAACTATTGAAAAGTTCAAGGCTAGACTAGTTATTCAGGGCTTTAAACAAAAGTCAGGAATAGACTATTTTGATACTTATGCCCCTCTGGCTCGTATCACTACCATAAGACTGCTGATTGCTATGGCATCTATTCACAATCTGGTTATTCATCAGATGGATGTGAAAACTGCTTTCTTAAATGGTGAATTGGAAGAGGAGGTTTATATGAACCAACCTCAGGGCTTCATCTTGCCTGGCAATGAAAACAAGGTGTGTAAACTGATTAAGTCTCTTTATGGACTTAAGCAGGCACCTAAGCAATGGCATCAAAAATTTGATGAAGTAGTTTTGTCTAGTGGTTATGTTCTTAACCAAGCTGACAAATGTGTATATAGCAAATTTGATGAATCTGGTAAAGGAGTCATCATTTGTCTATATGTTGATGACATGTTGATCTTTGGCACTGACCAAAATCAGGTTGACTTGACAAAGGAATTTTTGTCATCAAGGTTCTCCATGAAAGACATGGGGGAGGCTGATGTTATCCTTGGTATAAGGATTAAACATGAAAGTAAAAGAATTTCTATCTCTCAGTCTCATTATATTGAGAAGGTGTTGAAGAAATTCAATTACTTTGATTGTACTCCTGTGAGTACACCTACGGATACTTGTGAGAAGCTGATGCCTAATAATGGCAAAGCTATATCTCAACTTGAGTATTCTAGGGTAATTGGCTGCCTGATGTATGCCATGACTTGTACAAGACCTGATATTGGTTTTTGCAGTGGGAAAATTGAGCAGGTATACTAGTAACCCTAGTGCTCATCACTGGCAAGCAGTTTAAAGGGTACTGAAGTATTTGAAGAGAACTATGGATTATAGTCTCTCATATATTGGTTACCCATCAGTGTTGGAAGGGTACACTGATGCAAGTTGGATCAGTAACACTGAAGACAATTCGTCTACCAGTGGCTGGGTATTCCTACTTGGTGGAGGTGCAATTTCTTGGGCATCCAAGAAACAAACTTGCATCACCAGTTCAACAATGGAATCTGAATTTGTGGCTCTAGCAGCTGCTGGTAAAGAAGCTGAATGGTTGAAAAACTTGCTTCTTGAGATTCCATTGTGGCCTAAACCTATAGCACCTATTTCTATCCGGTGTGATAGTGCAGCTACATTGGCTAAGGCTTATAGCCAGATGTACAATGGTAAGTCTAGACACTTAGGTGTCAGACATAGCATGATTCGTGAGCTTATCATGAATGGGGTGGTATCTATAGAGTTTGTGGGATCTCAACAGAACTTAGCTGATCACTTGACGAAGGGTTTGGCTAGAGACTTGGTTATAAAGTCTGCTAAAGGGATGGGTTTAAGTCTAACTTAGTCACTGAATGCTAGGACACCCAACTCCCTCCTAAGGAAACTTGGGAGCTGAGTTCAATGTGGAAAGCTGAACATTCAGTGGACTGGAGCACATGTTTTATTTACATCCCAAGGTTGTGCTCGGAACCTGCTGAAAGGAGGATGAAATCTTTACTTCTTAATGGTTATTTTTCTTTGAAAAAGTGCTTGGCAGGAGCATGACTAAAGAGGAACCACCTATGTAAATGTTGAAGTTTTGCAGCTTCAGGAAGCTTTGGACTTTAGCTTCTACAACATTTATGAATTTGGATATGGACACATGGCTTGTATAGTGTCAGGAGCTGATATGTGTTTGAAAGCTTGTGTGTAGTTATCTTCAGGTACTCAAATGGGTTGAAGGGTTCAATTCTTAGAACACCCTGATTCTCGAATATTTGAACGTGTAATTACTAAGATGGAAATTCAATCCTCAGGACATTTTCATTTATGTACATGTTTTGTTTGATGTTTGTTTTCATGCAAAGGAAGTGAACTAAATTTGGGGAGGATTGTTGGAAAATTTAGTGCACTTGTGGGATTGGTTCACACCTTGTAATGGGTTAGGAGGTACGGAGTGTACATCCATAAGGTCCATGAACACCCTGAACTCTTGTAGTGGTTTGGATCGATAGTGCTTGGTGAAAGTACTGTTGTGGTTAACACTGAGTATCAGTGTTTCCACTGAAGCAGTACTTACTCTGAGTCAGTGTTTCCACTGAAGTGGTGTTTCCACTAAAGTGGTGTCTCACTGATGTTGTGTTTACACTGAAGCAGTGGCGTTTCCACTGAAGCAGTGTAACCACTGATGGCACTATGAAAGTACTGATGATAGTACTGCTTGTAACGGCTTTGACCTATTCAAGTGGCAGTTAAATCTGCATTATGACCACGTTTAATTGGTCATGTAACCACTAACGGCTATTATGGAGATAATTATGAGGCTATTAATGGGCCGATTAATACTCATAATTCCATTGACTAGCCAAGAGTATTTCCTATAAATAGGAGATCTGTTTTCAGATGAAACACATAGAGAAAATACGCTTGAATACAAACAAAGAACATGAACACTTATTAGCGAAAGGGTTAAAGAATTGTGCCTAATTCTCTAACTGCATTTGGTCTTATCCCAAGTAGATATTCGTGATACCCAGGCATTAGGGTCGAATAGTTTACTTTGGAAAGTGATCATACGATTCCAAGTGATATTCGGTAACCACTGAAGTGGTATATGTTACTGCTGACAGTTTGTTGTTTCTGCTGAACAGTTATTGATTATCTTCACCCTGCTTTGGGACGAATAACCACCAACACCTTATATCCCATTGTCAATCATTTTGTAACATACGCATTTGTATTTTGGAAAGTTGTTTTGGTCTTGATTTTCTCCCTTGATTTCGGCCGAGTATCCTCCCACCATTTAATCCCATTTATCCCACTTTACCTCATTCATTTAACCTACATTACACATTCAAAATATCACCTACTAAACCCTAATCAAAAAGTAACGGCAAGACATCCATTTTGTTCTTCTTTCATTCGGCCTTCAAAGCAAAATCAAAGGTGGTGGTGATCGTGTTTGCTGATTCAGAGGACGGGGCTGTTTTGGTTCCAGTTTGTCGTGGATTCGGTTCGAAGAGTGGTTGATCATGGGTGTGGTTATATTCGAAGTAAGGTCTAGGTTGTGGCTCAGCTCCTTGTGTTCTCGTTCGTTACTAGCATCATTGAAAGGTACCACATCTCCTTGTTTTCTATCCAGTCGACACATTCATATATATAATCTAAAAGCTAAACGTAAATCAAGTAAGGTGAACTACCTAATCAGGTCTTTGTATCATTATTGGCTATGTTAAAAACTGAATACAATTATCACAAGAAAGGGTCACATAAAATTATGAACTATGAAACCTATATGGGTCGATAAGTGTGAGTATTCTTGTGCATGAGTCTGTGATGGGATCATGAGTCAAATAGAAATTTATCTTGTATGCGTGGGTACTAAAAAGCAGAATGTGATAAGCATTTTTGCATGGTTTATGGTCAAGGAAAGGTTTAAGATTAGCATGTAATGATCGTGAAATCAGTTTTCATTGTTGTTGCATGCATGAAATTGGTCGAATAAGGAGTTAAAGATATACGAAGGTCTGAAAAATAGTTTATAATAATGCATCTATGCTTGGTTAAAGGGGCATTTTCGAGGTTTTTTGCGGGATTTATGGGTACGTTGTACGGCATGTTGAAAGTGTTTCGGGAAAATAGAGTCAGGGGCTAGTAATTATATGTGTTTATCTAGTTGCGTCGGTAAGCCATTTGAACCGTGATCAAGTGTAAAGGTGTGTCGAGATTACTAGCAATTGGTTTTGTACTTGAATCTCCAAAAATTTAGACCTGTACGCATGAATCAAATAGTATGCATGTTATATTTAATTTATTTACCTACTAAACCTTGAACTATAATATGTTGACACTTTTAACCCTCATCTTTAGGACATGTCACATGCAAACCTTGGAATTATGAATTGGCATATTATAACCTTAAACTATCATAATGATAATATTAACTCTTTAAGTTTAATCACTTATTGCAATAAACCCTGAATTTTGATAAGTTACACTTTAAACCCTAAGTTTGGATTATTTATTTTTTAAACCCTGAACCATGGTAATTAATTTTATTTGACTATAATTTATTTAATTAGCATTCGTAAAACTAAACTTACTAATTCGGTAACCTTTCTAACTCGGAAAATTTCTAAATTGGAAAAGTACTTAACTCAGTAAAGTTAGTAATTGGAAATTTACTAATTCAGTATACTTAATTACTAAATTTGGAAAGTTACCTAAAATGGAAAGTTACTAAATATGGAAAACTGCTAAAAGTGGAAACCTGCTAAAAATGGAAAGCCGTCTAAAATAGGCAATGTAATTTTAATAAGCGTTATCTAATTCATATAGGTTTCGGGCGGCGAGATTGATTCATCTTGTGACTTTACTTTTCTATTTTGCTTGCTTCGAATGAGGTACAGATATTCTGACCTTTCTTATAAGGTTTCTCATGATCTCTATGCACTTTTGATCTCTTGCTATTTTGAATTGAACCTTTGATATTGAAACTTTGATATGGACCTTCTGATTATGAACTTGTGCTATGAATCTTTGATATTGAGTCATTGCTATTGACCCCTCTGTTATTGAACCTCGGTTATTAAACCTCTGTTACTGAACCTTTGATATTGGACTTTGACATTGAACTATTGCTATGAACCTTTGGATTGTGAACCACTGATATTGGACCTCTGATTATGAAGACTTATATATTGCTACACTTTGGACCTTTGTTTGACATTCAGATTGATACCCGAGCCAAATATTGTTATCCTAGCCATGAAGGTAACATGGCCGTGTCATTGATGCACCAATGGCATGACTCTAGTGTGGTTGAGTGATGCTCCACACCGTCCCTATATTGTATTGATTATGCGCGCTTCATTGTTATTGTTATGGTCACTATTGTTCTGCAGGGGCGTATGGGTGCATCCTAGATTTGTATTGTATTGGATTGATATTGATATATTGTATTGGTGAAGTGGTGTGTGTGTGTGCAATACACCCCCTCACATTCTGGGAGCTAGCTACTCCATTGGTTACTGAGGTCTCCCCTCCTATTGGTTTGGTATTCTGAGGTCACCCCTCCGAATACAATGGCTACTGTTGGATACTGGGCTGTTAATGCCATTATTGATTGTATTGTATTGTATTGTTGGCTCGGGATAGATTTCTGACAACCCTTACACTTTTGATATACCTATATTGTACCTTCTGTATTCTCCAACGCACCATATTTTGTATTAATTTTCCATTACTCAGTACCCTTATGTGACTCACTCTACTACCATGCTATATTCCATTTCATTGATCTGACATACTCTTATTCCGTTACTTCGAACTATCATTCCGTTCATGTACCGGGTTATTATATGATTATTGAATTTGATTATGCTATTCATGTTTTATGTGACTATTGTTTATCCTGTTATGATATGATTAATATGCGTTATATGATTCACCTGTTGTCATCTGACTATATGGTATCTTACTGTTATGGGACCCTTTGATTTGTCTGGTGATCATGTTGTGTGTAATCAGTTGTTTTATTTGTTTATCATGTGAACTCTCGTTCAGTTATGTTCATGGATTATGATTATCCGTTAGTATCCTTATCTGCTAATTGTTGACCTGTTATGTTTACATCTCTGTTTATGCTATTGTTTGATTTGCTAAATGGTTCAACTTATGTCGCCTGGCTTGTTAACTTGTTAGTTGCCATGCTAGGACCTTGTTTAGAAAATTCTTTCATTTAGGATGTGGTTCTATATTCCTACATGATACATGTGGCTACTACGTTTTCGACTGCTGTTAGTACTTCAACTGTTATGATACTGGTTATGTTATTAGTTGTGGATTATTTGACTTGTGTGACTGTCATGCTCACTTTCTAATTAATTGCTTCCGCTAGCTTTTAGGTTTCCGTTTGGCTTATATGTATTTTGATTTCCTGATTAATTGTATGCCTGGTATTTAGATGTTCTTATGTATATGTCATCGATGCGCTATGTGCTTTGTTCTCCGCTGTTATTTGTTCCTTCTGGATATCTGTTATTATGGTGTTTTGTAGGTGTTGGGTTTATTGATTTGATGATACAAAACAATAAAGAATGAAACATCAAGGACTTAAAGTGACAAAGAAGAAATCTACAAAAAGATAGAGGGACTTGCTTGCAAAAGAAGATTTACTTATTAGTCCTTCGTAGAGATTTGTAAACCCTAATCCTCTAGTATATAAAGAGGACATCGGATGTAGGTTTTGTAGAATTAAGACTTCCATAATGTAGTCGACTAAAGGTGTGTGTGTCCTAGGCGTATAGTCTTGTAAACGCCTAGGTAAGTAGTTTAGTTAACCCTCAAGATCTGAGGTATCTTAGATCCCTGTTACATTTAGGTAACACGTTGTTATTCTGATCAAATAATAATTGGTGGTGATTGTGGAAAAACCTTGTGTCAATAACTATGATTTGTTTTATTCTGATGCGTACAAAGTTTATTATCATTGTTATTGTTAAACTCTAGATGCTCTAAACGGTCCATTGAGTCTATGAAACTCCAAAATTGGTATCAGAGCTCGGGGAGCTCGTTACCTAGGGATTCACAAGGTTTTATGTGTCGAAGAATGATGAAAAAGAAGAAAAATTCGAATCTCAAGATTTTCGTTAACTGTTGGATCATGATAAAATTTTAGGTGAACGTTCTCTTTATATCTATCTAACTTTTCACCGAAGGGATCGTTGATATGAGTTTCCAGTAAAAAGATATAAGCTGTCGAAGTTGGCTACAGACAAAGGTTTAATGTTCAAATTTTTTTTTGGTTTTTAAGGTATCGACTTTTGAAGGGTTACTCACATATTTATCTTCTTGCACATGGAATTTTCATTTTGATTGGTTGATTCATTATAAGGTATACCTCGTTTTCTAAATTAATTCGTGGACCCATGGTACGTGGTTATTTTTGAATACTATATCGTTATTTTGTTCTTGTTTGTACGAATGATTTAATCTTGGGACTGCATAATTTTTCGGCTAATGTAACATTGATTGGTTGATATTCTTGGCAACAAAGTGTGGCTCGAGGTTTTGTTTGTGCTGCTACGGATCTCGTAGCCACTGATAGTATATTTCGTTCCCACTGCTACGATGTCGCTTCCACTGCTAAGTGATTCGTAACCACTGATAGGTTATTGGTTCCACTGCTATATTCTTGGTAATTACTGCTCGAAAATCTGCTGCTACTTATAACGATACTAATGCTTGTTATAGAAGTTACTACTGCTTTTGAGTACATACTGCTGCTACGATATCACATGTACTGATTATATATGATGAATCTGCTTACTGACTGCTCTTGATCACATGATTGGTGCATGCACTGATTGGTCTATTCTTATCATGGGTCGGTGATGTCTTTGAATTGTGAAGTATACATGGTACTATTCGAATGGGTATCATTATCCATATGGTAACATGGTACTATTTAATGACATTATTTTATTGTCAAGGATGACAATATTTTAATGTCAAGTGATTTCATTGTCAAGATTAAGAACAGTTGGTGATGTTAATTGATCTTATTGATATTTGATGACTGAGAACAGTGGGTGCTATTTTGAGTTTGTATTGCTTTATTCGATATCAGATAGCATATGGTTTTTGGTTCTCAGTTGAGATTGAGAGATGTCAAACACACACATGGGATATTGGTTCACACACATGAGTTTGGAATTTGATCTTAAAAGGTTTTTAAAAAGGCTCGTTTTTGGATTTATTGAATAATGGATTACAAAGACGATTATTTATCATTTATATGAAGATGAAGTGGAGTTTCTTGGATGCGTGTTCTTATTATATATTTAAACGGCTAACTACGTTTAAAAGTAACTTGTTCGTGCTTCAATGATTGTGACGAAGAATTGACATAACACTTAAAGGAGTGACGTTATTGTGCTCAGTGATTATCGTCAAGAGATTGCAGTCTCCTTATACATTGGTTGGTATACGTTTAGAGTCACGTGGATAAACAAGACATAAGACACAAGTTTGGGTTATTTTACTTCTTCATGAAGTTCGTTATTGTGGAAAACTAGAAGGGGGGGGGGGGTTGAATAGTTTTACCAATTAAAACTTCCTTTTAATCTATTTAGATCGACTTATGTCAATCTATTTGGATGTGTTTGTTGGATGTTGATAAACAAGCATGTAAAGGCAAGTAATGAAAAGATAAGAGTAAGAAGCACAAAACCACAACGTGAGTATTTATAGTGGTTCGGCTACAAGGACATATTCCTTGCCCTACTCCACTCCCCGAGTCACCTACTCGAGAGTTCGTAAACACTACACCTATCTCCTTATGGCGGAGAAGCCTTGACAACGTCGCTTAACCTTTTTCTGGTACAAAGCTAAATACCGAGTTCTTTCACACCAAGGCGAACCACACCTACACAACGTCGCCTACCCTTTATACGGTGCTAGGCTAACCACCGGGTTCTTTCACACAAAGGTGAACCACACCTACAGAACGTCGCCTACCCTTTATAAGGTACTAGGCTAAGTACCTAGTTCTTTCACTCCAAGGTGAACCACACCTTCACAACGTCGCCTACCCTTTATTAGGTACTAGGCTAAGCACCTAGTTCCATTGCAATGGAGGAACTACTACCACACTACACCAAAGACTAATCCCAAAGGAGATATACTCCTGTACAACATCATCAAGGATATCAATATCCTTGGATCTAATACTAGTCTATCTTGTACATCGAAACACACCATATCGAATGTACATCTAAGGCACCTTTCACTAATGCCTTTGACTAGATCTACAAGACACCCTTCACTAATTTCTTGTGTCTTGACTTCTAAGCACATTTCACTAATGCTTCTAGTCTTGACTTCTAAGCACCTACCACAAGTTCTTATGATATGGACGATCGACACCTTTCACTAATGTGTTCGTCTTGACCCTTGAGACATCTTTCACTAATGTCTTCAACACTACACTTCTAAGAAGAAAGAAAGGAATCATCAACAAGAGGACTTCAGTAGCCTTGATGATGAGGAAGCATGGCAACTCATGGACTTGAGCTTGCTCAACTTCAAAGGTGGTGATCTTGCCTTTAAGAGGAACCTAAAAGATCACACAAAAAAAAAACTACAAACATAGATCTCTTGGATATGAGGTTAGTGAGTTTTTAATTCATGGAGAAAGTGTGTTAGAAAAGGGTGAGGAATAATGAAGAAATGGCTCACTATTTATAGAAGAAAAAATCTACTGTTCCCCGGATCCCACGGATCCCTTCCACAAGAGATCCGTCTAGCGTTAAGCTAGGGATCCGTGGGACGCTCCCTTTTATCCATGGGTATTTTGATTAAGGGTCATGGGTCATGTGTTGAACCATGGATCTTTAGCTAGATACAATGTATCTTTTGAGTGCAATGCACTTGGTAACTTGGGTATGGGTTGATCCATGGGTTATGGATATTATCCATGTATGATATAAGCACGATGTCATGCAATGGGTTATGGGTCAAGCTCCATGGGTCATGGGCTTTGGGTTGCACCCAACTACATTCAATGTATTTGCCTAATGGGTTGTGATACTTAAGTTTCTACCCATTTATATTATCCAATATACTACATACTAGTTATGTGAATATTTTACCCAAATATGTAAACACTAGTTGTTGTACATATGTAATATTAAATCATAAAATCACGTATACTTTTTTTAGTGTTTTATGTGAAAATGTAAATATGTTAGAAACTATTAGTCCAAACCATTTACGTATTTTATTTGTTTCGTTAAAATTATTTTACGTTTGTTATCGACAAAACATTATAAAATCGTAAAATATAAATAAATGTTTTTACGGCTTATTTGTATTAACAATCTCCCCCTTTTTGTTGATGACAAAACATAAAATTATTTTAAGGAAAAGCTAAAAATTCGTAAAAGTTTGAATTTGTTAGTTTTTACCTTCTTCTCCCCCTTTTTGTCGAAACAAAAAGAGCTTCGAAAGTAAGCAACACATTGTTTTCAAGAAAAACATGTGAAAGAAATAAAAAGAAATAAAGAGCAAGTAACGGGAAAGGATCTCGTCTTTACTCACCCTTGACGAGTCCATCCCTATGTAAGGGCGTCAAGAAAGTGATACTAATCTAGTTGGTTTGCAAGTAATTTTGCAAAAGATTTCGTCTAAGTGACGAAAGTGCTCCCCCTTGATGATTGCAATTTTACAAAGGGATGTCATGAAATGTAAACCTAATATTTCAAGTAATTTGCAATGTATTTCTTCGACATAAAGCTCCCCCTAACTTTAGGATGTCAAAGTCTTCATGTGTAAATTGAATAACTACAAAACAAAGGTTAGACAACAAGTATAATTCACAATTTCCTACGAATGTGGTCCAAGTTAGTAGAAAATAGTTTTCTGTCTCACGGATCCCACGGTTCCCTCCTAGTAGGGATCCGTCTAGGCAATTCTGAGGGATCCGTATTAGCTGATGATTAATTTCAACAAAGGTGATATAACAAGTAATATTATCACAAAAATGAGATATGGATACAATGTAATCATATGCTCAGAAATATAACAAGTAGCATGTAATTTCATTTAATAAAACTAGAGTTATGATATACATGACTCTAAAAACTAAGAAAATAAGAAAATACATGACTAGGAATTTCTAGACCAACTATTGCTTGATGTTAGGACACCACTAAGATCTTCTAGCTCAAGTTTTGTTTAGGTTTAATCTCGTCAAAACGTTCGAGGAGATGATAGAACATGAAATGTTGGTCTTCTCGTACTTCATGTATCAAACTTTCAACATGTTGACAATGATAGCAATCTTTGTCATGGCTAGGTAGTGGTGGTGAAAGAAATGAAAATGCTTGATGCGAAGGATCAAGTGAAGCGGCTTGTGGTGCTTCAAACGATGGAGGGATTGCTGGAGGCGCATTTGAGAATGGCTCGACCAAGAATGATGGTGGTGGTAGAGAAGTGTCAACTTCCATATGGTCTGGTGGTTGACTTTGATGATTTCTCAAAATCCAAATGGGATTATATGATGGAAACGGCGAAAAGGAAGCCGGAGTAAGTGTTGACTCAACACCTAGATTTTGTATCATTATTCCTCCTAATGAGGAGAATGTTGTCGGCGGAGGTGGATGAGACGGCCTAGGAGGCAAATCCTCTAAATTGTAGAGGTGTGGTGATGATAGTGGAGATGTAAAAGAAATAGCTCTAGGAACCAATGGTGATGGTTTAGTGGAGATGATATTGTTTGGCCTAGGAGGTATGGTGGTGTTTGGCATAGGTAGTTTTGTGGGTACTATCCTTTTAGGAATTGGTTTGATTGGTTGAGGAAAGATCCTATCATTTGTTGGCTTGACCGGAGATGATTCGGTTGAAGAGATTTCGTGTATAACACGAGCCTTTTTCTTGGGTGGTTCTTTGGTGGATAAGTTACTACTTGGGGTTTTCCTCATGATGAGATGATTTCAAGAGGTTTGTAAGGGTTTCTAAAGTGCTGAAAGTTAGGATGAAGGTGATGACTATGGAAGTCCTAACAATGTGGTTTATAAAGTAAGAGATTTGGCAAGTGCATTTAAGCCTTAAGCCACTAAGATTCATTGGAATGTGATGATTAACATGCACAAGAGTTAACTTCAGAGTTTGTACTGATCTAGGAACTCATTTAAGATGAGATGGAGTGTTTGAGTTAGAAAGATGATTTGAAATGATTGTTTTAGCAAGGTTTGACATAAACTATCGTCCGGATCCCACGGTTCCCTCCTCAGAGGGATCCGTCTAGGCTATTCCTAGGGATCCGGCTCTCAGCAGTTATGAAAGAGTGGAAATGATGTTTCTAAGATCTAAGATCTATATCATCTTGAGTGTTTCAGTCCTCCTAAGTATCTTAAATGAAGGGTTGCTTAAGTACTTGAAGGTAATGAGTGATGTAGTTAATGATTGTCTTTTATGGAAGAATTTGGAACTTTCATGAGTACCAATGGATGAGCAAGGATGACACTAAACATGAGATTGTCAATTGAAGCTAAATGATCCTAGAGATCAGGTTGTGACTTAGGATAGTGTTTTGGAGAATGTCCTAAAGACTTTGAGTTGGGAAAACTAGAATTTGATCAACTTTGATCAATTTTGAGGTAAGGATGATTTATGATCAATTTTGCCATAATCAAAAGATTTCTGAGGCTAGATGTGAGGGATCATGTGAGAATGATGAGTGATCTAGAGAGCGGAAGAGTAATGGATTAAAGTGAAAATGATAGATCTACAAGCGTCTTAGAGTGTAATCTAGGTGAGTTATGTGTGAGTAGGAAGGATCTACTTATCTTGATAAGGACTTAATTTGCCTTAAGACACTATGTTTAGCTTAGTGTGAGGTGTTCTAAGGATATGTTTGAAATATAATACTTGCAATTGCATTTTCTGTTTGCCAGATCCCACAGTTCCCTAAGTGTAGGGATCCGTCTAGCACAAACTTTGGGATCCGCCCATCTGCTCAGCAGAACCTTTACTAAAGGTATGCAATGATCTTGACAATGCATTATATCCCAAGGTTAGTTTAAAAAAAAGGGGTTCTAATACTAAGATATCAAATGTAAGATGTTTTATTTCATGAAAGAGATTGGATTACATTGATAAAGCACGAGTACGAAAAGATTGATCCTATTTGAAATACTACTAGGTTCCTTGAGTGTTTTCGCTAGGAGGATCATTACGTGATTGATGAGTGTTGGTGGAATCAAGAATGAAGAAAGTCTTCGTGAGAGATATGTTTAGTGGTTCCATCATCTTGTTCACAAGTACGTACAACGGACTTTGAAGTTGAGGATGAAAGTGCATAACGTTGTGATAGAGGTGCGTCAAGAACATTCCATAAGGGATGAGTTTATTCTTGGAGCCTTGAAGATTTACAATTCGCCTTGCGAAGAAGTAGGTGAGATTGTATGGTTGTTGTGTTAGCATTGTTGTGTTAGCAAACAGTACAACATGTGAGCACAACAAGCGGGAAGGATTTCTCGATTTCCCCTAAGACTCCAAACATTTTCACGTAGGATGAGTGCAAGGGGCCATATTATACGATGTCCCGTGTGAAGATAATTCTTGGATCGGAGTAATATGGTCGAGGTTTGCATATTATACGATGTAAATCTTCCGGGGAGGGTATGTGTGAACAATATGGACTATTTTCTTCACGAAAGTTGAAGAGAGAATCAAGAGACCAATCTTCGGTGAAGGCACATTGTCCATGATTTGGAATTCGGAGGATGTGAGTAAAATGCCCAAGGGTTAAAGTAAACTTTTGTTTTTTGATATAAAACCAAAGAGAAAGAGAGCGATCCTCGTTACGAACGAGTTCAACTTGACGGAAGAATTCCATTATGAACCTTGGACATATCTTCTCGTTGATTTCAAAAAGACATTCTAGTCCTATGGCTCGGAAGGAGGTATTGATACCTTCTTCGAATTGTAGAGAGGTGTCTACAATACGTCCTTCGTGGAAGTGACGGTTTTCGAGGTTGTTGAACCCACGGACATGAATGCCAGGTGTGTTGGGTTCAAGGGAGATGTTCGGAGTGTAGACGCTAGTGAGTGAAAAATCAAACTCATATTCATGCGTCATAGTTGAACCTATAGAAATGATGAGTTAATAAAAAGTGATGTTTGTGGTCAACCTATGATTTATCTAACGTTTTTATTAGATTTTTATTAACAATGTTTTTTAACAAAAACAAACTTAACTCACTTATGGTTTTGTCATACTAGTGGAGAATTACTTTTAGAAGAAAAGTGGTTTTTAATTTGCATGAAAAACTGTTCTCCAATAGGACGGATCCCACGGTTCCTTTTCAAAAGGGATCCGGCTAGTATAACTTCCGGGATCCGTAGGTCTGTAATTACAGAAACAGATTTTATGAAAAGTATAGGTTTTTAGATCTCATAGTTTTATACCAATATATGTGTTTTAACCTATATTTTCTTTTAACATGCATACATGACTTCTAATGTATCACGAAAGAAAGACATAAAACAAAGAAAAATGATAAACACATAATAACCTAGATGACTAGACTATTAGTAATATTTCATTAATACTAAGAATGATACAAAGGATTGGGTATATAACCATAATATAGATTAACAACACAAAGTAAATGTCTCCGTATGTGAACTTCATCATAGGGAACACAAGTGCGATGAGTGTTAAGATGATGAGTACGAAGGCGATGTAAACCATGTTGAAGACGATCCTTCTTGGTTTCGGTTGGGATAAGATAGAGAGGATGATGAAGTTTTGAGTGAGAGGGAATTTTTGAAATTGGAAGATTTGAAAAAGTAGGGATTTGATAAAGTGGGCGTCGAGTGGAATATTTATGGGGAAGGAGTATTTTTCGAAATTTGTGTTTTGTTTATTATTGGATTAAAATTAACAAAACATAAGTTTTATATACCACGACTTTAGACGAGAAATAAGCACGTATGTGAGAAAAAGGCTTCCTAACGAAGTTTCATGTAAAACATGTAAATGCACAAAACATAATCATATAAATACCTAAATAGGCATACTTAATTATCAAAAAAATGAAAATAAAATCATACCTCTAACGCACTTAGGAATGTCTTCACAAATGACACAACAAATGTCACTTAGATGATTCCCGCTCCTTTGCGTTTAAGATACCTTCTTAAGGAAGGTATTCTTGTTACCAAGCGATTCCTATAGCTTGGTGGGTATGAGCTTTGACTAATCAACATGACAAAGAAGATTAGTGCAATTAAATGAAAAAGTAAATAAATAAGGAAAAAAAATGTTGTTATCAAATCAACATCCAAACATATAGTTTTAAAAGACATGGTGTTTGTTTTTATGAAAAACCTTCTTTGTAGTTTTCAATTAACCATGGATCGTATCAAGTTTTTAAAGTACAATATACTTCAAGAAACTTGGTAACGAAGCTCTGATGCCAATTGTGGAAAACTAGAAGGGGGGGTTGAATAGTTTTACCAATTAAAACTTCCTTTTAATCTATTTAGATCGACTTATGTCAATCTATTTGGATGTGTGGGTTAGATGTTGATAAACAAGCATGTAAAGGAAAGTAATGAAAAGATAAGAGTAAGAAGCACAAAACCACTACGCGAGTATTTATAGTGGTTCGGCTACAAGGACACCTTCCTTGCCCTACTCCACTCCCCGAGTCACCTACTCGAGAGTTCGTAAACACTACACCAATCTCCTTATGGCGGAGAAGCCTTCACAACGTCGCTTAACCTTTTTCCAGTACAAAGCTAAATACTGAGTTCTTTCACACCAAGGCGAACCACACCTACACAACGTCGCCTACCATTTATACGGTGCTAGGCTAACCACCGGGCTCTTTCACACCAAGGTGAACCACACCTATACAACGTCGCCTACCCTTTATAAGGTACTAGACTAAGTACCTAGTTCTTTCACTCCAAGGTGAACTACACCTTCACAACGTCGCCTACCCTTTATTAGGTACTAGGCTAAGCACCTAGTTCCATTGTAATGGAGGAACTACTACCAAACTACACCAAAGACTAATCCCAAAGGAGAACTACTCCTGTAC
Source organism: Chrysanthemum seticuspe (assembly GCA_019973895.1). Lineage (NCBI taxonomy): Eukaryota > Viridiplantae > Streptophyta > Magnoliopsida > Asterales > Asteraceae > Chrysanthemum > Chrysanthemum seticuspe. The sequence continues at coordinate 191,825,219 of BPTQ01000009.1, read as the reverse complement.
AACATCATCAAGGATATCAATATCCTTGGATCTAATACTAGTCTATCTTGTACATCGAAACACACCATATCGAATGTACATCTAAGGCACCTTTCACTAATGCCTCTGACGAGATCTACAAGACACCCTTCACTAATGTCTTGTGTCTTGACTTCTAATCACCTTTCACTAATGCTTCTAGTCTTGACTTCTAAGCACCTACCACAAGTGCTTATGATATGGACGATCGACACCTTTCACTAATGTTTTCGTCTTGACCTTTGAGACATCTTTCATTAATGTATTCAACACTACACTTCTTAGAAGAAAGAAAGGAATCATCAACAAGAGGACTTCAGTAGCCTTGATGACGAGGAAGCATGGCAACTCATGGACTTGAGCTAGCTCGACTTCAAAGGTGGTGATATTGCCTTTAAGAGGAACCTAAAAGATCACACAAAAACAAAACTACAAACATAGATCTCTTGGATCTGAGGTTAGTGAGTTTTTATCTCATGGAGAAAGTGTGTTAGAAAGGGGTGAGGAATAATGAAGAAATGGCTCACTATTTATAGAAGAAAAAATCTACTGTTCCCCGGATCCCACGGATCCCTTCCACAAGGGATCCGTCTAGCGTTAAGCTAGGGATCCGTGGGACGCTCCCTTTTACCCATGGGTATTTTGGTTATGGGTCATGGGTCATGGGTTGAACCATGGATCTTTAGCTAGATACAATGTATCTTTTGAGTGCAATGCACTTAGTCACTTGGGTATGGGTTAATCCATGGGTTATGGATATTATCCATGTATGATATAAGCATGATGTCATACAATGGGTTATGGGTCAAGCTCCATGGGTCATGAGCTTTGGGTTGTACCCAACTACATTCAATGTATTTGCCCAATGGGTTGTGATACCTAAGTTTCTACCCATTTATATTACCCAATATACTACATACTAGTTATGTGTATATTTTACCAAAATATGTAAACACTAGTTGTTGTACATATGTAATATTAAATCATAAAATCACTTATACTTGTTTTAGTGTTTTATGTAAAAATGTGAATATGTTAGAAACTATTAGTCCAAACCATTTACGTATTTTATTTGTTTCATTAAAATGATTTTATTTTTGTTATCGACAAAATATTAGAAGATCGTAAAATATAAATAAACGTTTTTACGGCTTATTTGTATTAATAGTTATATTTGGTTTTCTTCACAAGTGATCATTACATGGAGCTTACAGATTTGAAGAATCATTTGATGTTCATGCACCACTCAAGGGGAAGTTTCTACTGCTTACATTCTTTATTTGTTGATAACAAAAAGGGGAAGAGATGTTGGAGTGGCGTGGCATAGATTAAGGGTAAGACAAAGGAAGACAAAATTGTTTCATTCATGGTGAGATTTAATTATCTCAACTTTTGCTACTTCGTCTAGGAAAGTTCATACAAGAACCGTATTTGTTTTGTCATCATCAAATAGGGGAAGATTGTTGGGTTTATTGATTCGATGATACAAAACAATAAAGAATGAAACATCAAGGGCTTAAAGTGATAGAAGAAAATCTACAAAAAGATGGAAGGACTTGCTTGCAAAAGAAGATTTATTATTTAGTCATTCGTAGAGATTTGTAAACCCTAATCCTCTACAGACATGGGATGTAGGTTTTTATATACAAGCCTTCCATAATGTCGACGTCTAGTAAAGGTGTGTGTGTGTAGGCGTGTTCCTATAAGTGCCTAGATTAGTTATAGTTTAGTTATCTCCAAGATCTGAGAAGGCTTAGATCCCTGTTACAGTTAGGTAACACGTTATTATTCTGATCAAATAATAATTGGGGAGATGTGGTAAAACCTTGTGTCAATAATAATGAAGTTTTGTTTAATTTCGCTGCGTATCATGTTTATAATCATTGTTATTGTTAAACCCTAAGGCTCAAAACGATCTCAAGGAGTCTAACAAACTCCACAGTAGGTTCCCCATTGACTCATTGTACTCTCTTTGTCGCGACTTTGTTATCCGTTTCCTTTGTTTCATTTTGCATTTCAGATTTTGTTTAGCTTTCGATTTGTTATATCTGTTCACTTGGCTTTTTAAGCTCAGCCGCATTTCTTTTCTTGCGGCAGGTTTTAGGTTGGAAGATGGGCTTTGATGGGCTGAGAGTTGGAGTATTTGAGTGCACCGACCCTAGTTTCCCTCATTATTTTGGACTATTTTGAAGGGCAATTGTTTTTAGATTTCATTTCGTTTTGGACATATTGGATTTTGTATTTTCTTTGAAATTCGTCCGTTTATGTGACTTGGTAATTTATTTTTATAAGGCTTCCCCTTGCAAAATTTTATTTGTATGTTTTGATATGACACCAGAATGTGACACTTCTACCCTTTCTGGGTTAGGGTATTACAATTATGGTATCAGAGCAAACGCTTCCGTCTGTTCTGATCTCTTCTGATTCCTTTTGATTGTCGTTCAGATTTGACTTCGATATTCTTTTGTCTTCGCTGATTTGACCTTCTCCTTTTCGCATTTGATTTTGTTTGTTTTATCTTCGCGCATTCGTTTGTCGATCGTTAGATGGAGATTACTCGTAGAGCCGAAGATGATGGTGCCGACCCTACATTGCTGCAACAATTCCGGAGAGGTTCGTGAAACAACAGCTGCACCCAATCGTGATGCTGCTGGAGACATCAGGATGCTACTAGAAGGAGCTGGACGGATCAACCAAAGGCGCAAAGACGAAGACAAGATTCAACTGGTGGATGCTTAGAATACGTATGAGCAGAGGAACTATGACCGAGTTTCTTTATACGGGCGGAGAAGCTATTACAAAGATTCGGGCGTATTGTGGTCAACAGTCCAACCGTTGAGATTCTGAGAAGATTCATATATTTCATATGATTGGGCGCGACTTGTGTTATTCTGATTTGTTTATCACGCGTTTTGAGGCGGTTTGATATCCTGCTATATGATTTTGATTGGCATTACTTTTCTTTGATTCATTCAGAACTCGGTTTGAATCGTGAAGTTTTATGAGTTAGCATTTTGGTATTATCTCAGCTTTATATTTGGATCGTCAGTAATGAGTCATGAGGGACCGTTTCGAGCAAGTTGGTGGCCTTCTTTCTTTTGTGGTATGGTAAGTTGGTTTAATGTATTATATGTTGCATGTATGTGATTTGGTTTGTTTTGCTATGTTACTTGCTACCTGTATGTGTATCTGTTTTGTTGTGATATTGGTTATGTGGTTTGTCATGGCTCGAGGCAGAATATGATGACAATAAGAAATTGTTATGCGATGCAAGTATTATGATGCCTTATAACGTGATAATACTGAGATCATATAATTTGAACTTATTGAAATCATACGACGTCTTGGGAAATGCCGGTGGTCGGTACGTGAATGGACTAGGGCTTATATCTGTTATTTTTCCATCCTCCTGTTCGTTTGGAATTCTGTACCTCTTTGTGAGATTCTCACCGACATCTGTTACGTATAAGTTTTATACGCTTTGGACCCGAAAACCGTTATGATTTGCGTGAACTATGCATTGCTATGTCTGGCCTAAACTGGTACGTCTCTGGTTACTTCTGCGACTTCAATTTCGCGGACGAAAATTTCTTTTTAGAGGGGAAGAGTTGTAAAACCCTAAAAATCTAAAACGTGTGAAAAGACTATTTTTCCCCTCAAATTTAATATTTTTAAAATACATAAAATACGTCAATCTCATTAATTATGTTTCTAACCTAGCTTATAATGTTATCAAACCTAATGTACCAAAAAATAAAACAGACCTACACTTATGTCAAAAATACATCTCACATGTTTGAGTTGCATGGGTCGAATGTACACAAGTTCCACAACACATTACAATTTAAATCTAAGCCATCATGTTTGTAATTTTGGAAGGCAATTTTCTGTTTTAATTCCCCTAGTATTCGGCCAAAAATTACTTCCCTTATATCCCATTCTCAATCATTTTTTAACATACACATTTGTATTTTGGAAAGTTGTTTTGGTCTTGATTTTCTCCCTTGATTTCGGCCGAGTATCCTCCCACCATTTAATCCCATTTATCCCACATTACCTCATTCATTTAACCTACATTACACATTCAAAATATCACCTACTAAACCCTAATCAAAAAGTGATGGCAAGACATCCATTTTGTTCTTCTTTCATTTGACCTTCAAAGCAAAATCAAAGGTGGTGGTGATCGTGTTTGCTGATTTAGAGGACGGGGCTGTTTTGGTTCCAGTTTGTCGTGGGTTCGGTTCGAAGAGTGGTTGATCATGGGTGTGGTTATATTTGAAGTAAGGTCTAGGTTGTGGCTCCTTGTGTTCTCGTTTGTAACTAGCATCATTCAAAGGTACCACGTTTCCTTGTTTTCTATCCAGTCAATACATTCATATATATAATCTAAAATCTAAACGTAAATCAAGTAAGGCGAACTATCTAATCAGGTCTTTGTATCATTATTGGCTATGTTAAAAACTGAATACAATTATCACAAGAAAGCGTCACATAAAATTATGAACTATGAAACCTATATGGGTCGATAAGTGTGAGTATTCTTGTGCACGAGTCTGTGATGGGATCATGAGTCAAATAGAAATTTATCTTGTATGCGTGGGTACTAAAAAGCAAAATGTGATTGTCACACCCCCAAATTACCTGTTTTGCAGCGGAATGGAATTCCTGGGGATAGACTGTCATAGCACCACAATCACAGTTATATTGAACGACCTAAAGTGTCGTTTAAAAACACATCGTTGGATATTTAATAAAAGCGTTCAGAGTTACAGCATAGGTCCCAAAAGTTTATAAAGTTTGCGGAAATATAAATATATTACAAGTCCAAACGATGTTTTTGAAAGAAAGTGCCATAATGTACAATGATATAAGTCGACGCCGCGACTCAAAAGGGTTCCTTAACCATGTCATGATGAGTATGCCTTAGTTACCTGAAAATACATTGCTAAAACGGTCAACAATAATGTTGGTGAGAAATCATAGGTTTATGTAAATGTTTTATACGACTACGCAAGTATAGAGCAGGTATGACAATCATGTCACAGAAAAATGTTACAATTGCTATAAGTCCATGACACCGAAACTAGACTGTTCATAATGTATGCCCCAACAGAGTGTTTGCCAGACAACTCAATAATGTTATTAAATGAAATGCATCCGTATGACTAGTTGGGATTCACTAACCCGGATGGAGGCGTCACCCTCAATAGATCTATCCACTCACCCTCACTTCTACGATTAACGGTTCATGTTCAGGAAATGGGGACTTTCAATTGGCATGCGGTAACTTAAGCAATGTAAATGAATTTAACATACTTGGTATCGTAATAAAAATGTTGTGCAATGTATTCTCCCCCGTAGGTTTGAAAATAATTAAAAGCATGTACGACGGGGCTATGAAAACTCACTTGATAAACTGGTATGATGACAAGAGTGAGTACACTGAGGTATAGCGTGATACTTTAATCTTGACCTATTACGAATGATATGATATGTAATGAGTTATGATGTAATGTTATGCATGCATTTCGTATGTTATTTATACCATTTGCGAGTTTTGAAAATAATACTTATCGTCGAAAAATACTCTTTTGACGTCTTGACCATTCTTAAATTACTTTACATGTATTTACGTCAAAATGTCATCCTACAATGGTTTCTTAATGATTTATTATGAAATTTTAACTTTTCGTCATAAAATAATGTCGTAGGAAATTTCATGAAAGTGACAAAAATGGCTTCGAAAAGCTAGTCGTAAAATGGTGTACGTCGAACGTTAGGAAACGAACTCGACGGTTTTGGAAAGCTTGTATCAAAATCTAGAAGTTTTAGTACATGAGTTTTCGTCATAGAGGTCTCGAACATAAAGATAAAAGAGGTTAAATATGGTGATTTTGTCCAAATGTTGTGTAAAAAGTGAGTTTCGGCAAAGTTTAAGCAACCGTAAATAATTTATTACAACTCCGCTATACAAACGGTTGGTCGTTTTGGAAAATATGCTTGGTGATCTCGATTTTATTAGAAGACATCTCGTTACAAAAAGTTCTACATCATCGTTAAAAATAGCCTTCAACATGGTCGTTTTGTTTACCGTAACACTTGTCTCGTAAAAATAATATAGTTTTTCTAAAATAATAAAGTTACGGCAATTTATGAAAACGTGTATATTTTAGTCGTTACAAATCCGTTTTCTACGTATTATACGTCCTTAGCTTCGTATCAAAGTATACTAATATATTTTTGACAAGTCGAAATAATTTATAAAGCTTAGGACTCGTTTTTGACTCGTACAAAACTAAAATAGGTTGCTGAATTTTTCAGAAAATATATATTTCGTCTTCAAACTTGAAAAATTCATAACTTCTTCGTTATAACTCCGTTTTAATCCGTTCAAGCGGCCACGGATTCATTTTAAAATATATTTTCTAAATATCTAGGCCAAAAATTCGTGCCTACTGTCGGATTTTCCAGAAATTCAAAACAAGATCAGACCACTTTTTATACTTGTCGAAAATAGTTTTTCTCGTACTAAACATATTCCAATCCCTTCAAAACAACTCCAAAGCTATTCTAATCCTACCATACACCTTCTTAGGGTGTCATGGGTTCCTAAACATCATCAAGACCAATATATAACAAGGGAATAATTATAGGATGACTTTTATATATCAAACTCTTAAAATCAATGTAAAAATGGTATAGCTAACAATAAGTCTTGCATGCTTGCTAAGAAAATGATGAAATACATATGAAATGAAAATGAAAGATATAAAATGAAAGTGATATGCTTACAAGCTACTATGATGAGGTGATTAGAACAAGGATTAACCTAAACACCCTAGGTTTTTATTTCAAAACCTTGAATAAGAGTGTAATCTAGAGTGTTTAAACTTGAGCTTGGAAAAACTTTATGAATTCTTCTAACACCCTTGTGAAGGCCGGTTATGGAAGAGGAAAACAAGAGAAAAACTTTACTAACTTGTTGAATTATTGAAGTGAATAAATGAAGTGAATGAGTTGGAGTATAAGTTTATACTATCAAAGAAACATTTTACCAAACCAATAAATGCTACCCCCCCTTGGTCGGCCAAGGGGGGAAGGATTTGCAAAAATATCTTTTTTTTTTTTCTTTATAATGTGTAAAATTTGTTAAAAGGATGTAAGTAAATGTATAGTTAAGTAAAATTGTTGTAACTTGTACATAGTTGTGAAATTAGAGTAGTATGGACTAAAATAAGTTTTAAGGGATCAAAGTAAAGTATATTGTAGTTATAAAAATTGTAAAAATACATTTCTTGTAAAATTTGAGTGATATAATAATTATCGTGTAGTTTTTAAGAAAAACGTCGTAATAATATAAATTTAACGATTTATATACAAAATAAATTTAAAACACTAGGTAAACTCAAAATATTGTTTTTATAAACTAAATGTAAGTATAAAAATATATCGGGATCCTTTTTGGAAGTATCAGATTAAATGTTCAAAATAATAACTCACGCGATAACGTTTATTTAATATAAAATTTACGCGTTTAATGTGAAATGCAAAGTCATGAATGAACTAACATGATGCAAATGATGTTAATGAAATGTAGACTAAACTTAGTCCATATGAAATGTTCGTGATGATATGATCATGAATTCGCCGCTAAACCATTAAGGTTACGCGAATTTGGAACACGCAAACCTAGTTTACGATAAATGTTGAAATAGTGAAGCATGAATTGTTTTGAGAAATGACCTGAAAGTACGGGTTGTCACATTCGCCCATCCAAAAAGGAATTCAGTCCCTGAATTCAATCGTTGTTAGGTTCTACAGTGTTATGTGTTGTCGGTGAAAAGATGAGGATACTTGGGTCGTATTGGTTCGTCCAGTGTTTTTCTGAATCGCACCACGCCTTTCCAAGGCAAGATTTCGAACATAAATTCTGTTGCCAACTTGAAATTCTAATGGTTTGCAGCTTATGGGACATACTTCCAATTTTTGCGTCGTACATCGACGTAGCTTATCTAGCCATATGTTGTTATTTGTAACTGATCTTTGATTTGTATGATTTCTTTGTTGTTTCATAAATAACTCATTGACTAGAGAGTTGGACTTTCCTGATTTCGGCCCGTAATTAAGTGATTGACACCTCAACCATAGAGTGCCTCAATTGGTGTAGTCAATATGTTCATGAGCTAACTATTGTTGTAAAGAAGCTTGTCGATGGAGATTGATTTGCCTAACCATTTCTAGAAAGTCACACTGGCTTGAGCATATTATCTAATGTGGGAATTGTTCTCTCGCTCTAACCATTGAGCTGAGAATAGTAAGCGGTAATCATGTACTAGTGGGTTCCATGGAACTCCTGAAATGACTGTCAGCAGTCTAAGGTGAATCGAATAGCTTATAATAGGTACAACTGGAATTGATACTACGTGTCTCGCTTTAGATTTCAAAATGTTAAATCTGTCGGAAAGGACCTTATTGAAAAGAATAGATTATAGGTAACAATTTTTATTCCTCGCGTTTCTCGTCCTAGCGAATGTCATGACTTAAATCTTACTTGCCCAAGGTGCTTAGTCTCTATGACTAAAATGTTTATTGTTTGATTATCGAAGTGTTTCCATGCTCTATGTTGTAATATCACAAAACCTTAAATATTCAAGTGAGGTGGTGTGGTGGTTGATTTTCCAGATTTGTTCCGCTATTGTGTGCTTCCAAAAATAGTTCATCACTAATACTGTTATCATGCTAGCCAGAAAATAGACATCAGCTCATACTATGTCGAAGAATGTTTGTTCTAGTTTCACTTGTAGATGGGGAGTCATTGATTGTTCGACCTGTTCAAACCTGTGGCATCTCTTGATATGGAATTGAGGTTACTTGGAATTTCTAGAGAACACAATGCCTTAGGGGAAGTTTATATCGATAACCTTAATTTAACTAAATTTTCCTTTAAGGAAAACTCATTGTAGGGAAATTCACATATTGTTGAAGCTATGTTTAGTGAAATGTTCTGTAGTCTCGATTAGGAGGATTGGTTTATTTCTATAGTGTCGCTTAGTGTGTATTTGATTCGTACTAAATCTTGTGACTCGGTATAGCTGGCACTTTTGAAATGATAGAATTTGACTTCTAGTCCAAAGGTAGTGGTTCAGATTGTCTCATGATGTCTTAAGCTTTATGTTGAGTTTGAATCATCCTAATACATAGTTCTAGTCCTTGTGGGAAATTCTGAACCCTTTCATTGTTTTCCTGCATCGAGGAATCCTCCTCGTAAATGGTATAAAAAGTCTTTCCTAGAAAGGTCACTAGTAAAAATTTCAACTCATCGGTTGAGTGAGTGACGAATGACGTAGGTATCTACAGAGTGTTAACAAAATAAATGTTTATGAAAAATTTATTTGATTTCAAAGTTTTGCTTTTGAATGAAGATTGTCTTAGGAAATTTGAAATGATACTTGTTTCTTTCATGACATAATTCTTCCTGAATTATACATAGGTGATCAGGCCATGTATAATCAAGGACAAATGATGTGATGCTTGTTTTTGTTGAAATGGTATTATGTTTCTCCGAAGTTTTAGATGGTATTCAACGTTTTGTTTTGTAAGATAATGGCTCAATGATTTTTCAGAGTAACATGAAAATCGTTTCGTATGAGGATATTAAATAGTTGATAAAATGACTAAAACCAACTGATAAGTTGGTAATAAAACAACTTACTTTAAAACTTTATGAAACAATTTTTCTAAGACGGTGATAAAATAGTTCGAAATAAATTTAAGTGAAATAATGTTATGAAATGGTAGCAAAATAACTTGAAATATAATTTGAGGAATGGTTTGTAGGATACATGGGAGAACCTCGTCGAGTAGTAATAGTCTCCTAATTGGTCAAGAATTAAAGTTGGCCTAACCCCTAGTAAGATGGTGAGGTATCATCTCGAAATGATTGAAAATTTGGGCAATTGGAATAAAGAATAAAATGAACAAAGGTTGTGATTATCGTGGAGATATTAAGTGATAAAGATTACATTAGCTAGAAAGGTACTTATTATTTATTCCTGTCGACGGTCTAATCGTGTTTCAAGTGCAGGAGCAGTAGGCGGTCTAGCAACAATAGCCCTAGAACTCTCACAGTCCTCAAACCTATGAGATGGTGCAGTGTCTATAGTCTTAGTGGTAGATAGTAATGGTGTGTTAAATCATGCATGCTTCCCAAACTGCAAGTCAGATGTATGAGTATCGTGTATGAGATGTGATGGTACGGATGGTGCTCAAAATGATAATGATAAAATTGATAACAATGATGATAATGGAAATCCTTGTGGTGAGTTAAGAAAATAGGTTCATTAGGACTAAGCCTATAAGTTCTACCCAATGATATGATCTGTCCCAACTGAATGATAAAAATTGTCCTGATCCTACAGTGAATCAATAGTGATCATGATGGTGTAGGTGCAACTTCGTCCTCCTAAAAGGTTTCAGTGTCATCATCTGATGTTATCGGTGTTGAGTCAACTGATGTTAAAATTGTGATAGGGAATGACAAGGCATTCTCCATGCCAAAGTATGATGTGAGTATGATGGGATGGGTATTTAAGGACATCCATGTGACAATCGATTTGAAATGAAAGTAAATAACTCGAAAAATGTACGTATAAATCGCATGCAAAGTGAACATGCACTTATGATGAAATGATGAGATGCTATGATGATGTAGTTATAGTCTAGGTTCAATGATGCAACCTAGTTCTCTATAACTGTAGCTCTGATACCAATCTGTCACACCCCCAAATTACCTGTTTTGCAGCGGAATGGAATTCCTGGGGATAGACTGTCATAGCACCACAATCACAGTTATATTGAACGACCTAAAGTGTCGTTTAAAAACACATCGTTGGATAGTTAATAAAAGCGTTCAGAGTTACAACATAGGTCCCAAAAGTTTATAAAGTTTGCGGAAATATAAATATATTACAAGTCCAAACGATGTTTTTGAAAGAAAGTGCCATAATGTACAATGATATAAGTCGACGCCGCGACTCAAAAGGGTTCCTTAACCATGCCATGATGAGTATGCCTTAGTTACCTGAAAATACATTACTAAAACGGTCAACAATAATGTTGGTGAGAAATCATAGGTTTATGTAAATGTTTTATACGACTACGCAAGTATAGACCAGGTATGACAATCATGTCACAGAAAAATGTTACAATTGCTATAAGTCCATGACACCGAAACTAGACTGTTCATAATGTATGCCCCAACAGAGTGTTTGCCAGACAACTCAATAATGTTATTAAATGAAATGCATCCGTATGACTAGTTGGGATTCACCAACCCGGATGGAGGCGTCACCCTCGATAGATCTATCCACTCACCCTCGCTTCTACGATTAACGGTTCATGTTCAGGAAATGGGGACTTTCAATTGGCATGCGGTAACTTAAGCAATGTAAATGAATTTAACATACTTGGTATCGTAATAAAAATGTTGTGCAATGTATTCTCCCCCGTAGGTTTGAAAATAATTAAAAGCATGTACGACGGGGCTATGAAAACTCACTTGATAAACTGGTATGATGACAAGAGTGAGTACACTGAGGTATAGCGTGATACTTTAATCTTGACCTATTACGAATGATATGATATGTAATGAGTTATGATGTAATGTTATGCATGCATTTCGTATGTTATTTATACCATTTGCGAGTTTTGAAAATAATACTTATCGTCGAAAAATACTCTTTTGACGTCTTGACCATTCTTAAATTACTTTACATGTATTTACGTCAAAATGTCATCCTACAATGGTTTCCTAATGATTTATTATGAAATTTTAACTTTTCGTCATAAAATAATGTCGTAGGAAATTTCATGAAAGTGACAAAAATGGCTTCGAAAAGCTAGTCGTAAAATGGTGTACGTCGAACGTTAGGAAACGAACTCGACGGTTTTGGAAAGCTTGTATCAAAATCTAGAAGTTTTAGTACATGAGTTTTCGTCATAGAGGTCTCGAACATAAAGATAAAAGAGGTTAAATATGGTGATTTTGTCCAAATGTTGTGTAAAAAGTGAGTTTCGGCAAAGTTTAAGCAACCGTAAATAATTTATTACAACTCCGCTATACAAACGGTTGGTCGTTTTGGAAAATATGCTTGGTGATCTCGATTTTATTAGAAGACATCTCGTTACAAAAAGTTCTACATCATCGTTAAAAATAGCCTTCAACATGGTCGTTTTGTTTACCGTAACACTTGTCTCGTAAAAATAATATAGTTTTTCTAAAATAATAAAGTTACGGCAATTTATGAAAACGTGTATATTTTAGTCGTTACAAATCCGTTTTCTACGTATTATACGTCCTTAGCTTCGTATCAAAGTATACTAATATATTTTTGACAAGTCGAAATAATTTATAAAGCTTAGGACTCGTTTTTGACTCGTACAAAACTAAAATAGGTTGCTGAATTTTTCAGAAAATATATATTTCGTCTTCAAACTTGAAAAATTCATAACTTCTTCGTTATAACTCCGTTTTAATCCGTTCAAGCGGCCACGGATTCATTTTAAAATATATTTTCTAAATATCTAGGCCAAAAATTCGTGCCTACTGTCGGATTTTCCAGAAATTCAAAACAAGATCAGACCACTTTTTATACTTGTCGAAAATAGTTTTTCTCGTACTAAACCTATTCCAATCCCTTCAAAACAACTCCAAAGCTATTCTAATCCTACCATACACCTTCTTAGGGTGTCATGGGTTCCTAAACATCATCAAGACCAATATATAACAAGGGAATAATTATAGGATGACTTTTATATATCAAACTCTTAAAATCAATGTAAAAATGGTATAGCTAACAATAAGTCTTGCATGCTTGCTAAGAAAATGATGAAATACATATGAAATGAAAATGAAAGATATAAAATGAAAGTGATATGCTTACAAGCTACTATGATGAGGTGATTAGAACAAGGATTAACCTAAACACCCTAGGTTTTTATTTCAAAACCTTGAATAAGAGTGTAATCTAGAGTGTTTAAACTTGAGCTTGGAAAAACTTTATGAATTCTTCTAACACCCTTGTGAAGGCCGGTTATGGAAGAGGAAAACAAGAGAAAAACTTTACTAACTTGTTGAATTATTGAAGTGAATAAATGAAGTGAATGAGTTGGAGTATAAGTTTATACTATCAAAGAAACATTTTACCAAACCAATAAATGCTACCCCCCCTTGGTCGGCCAAGGGGGGAAGGATTTGCAAAAATATCTTTTTTTTTTCTTTATAATGTGTAAAATTTGTTAAAAAGAGGTAAGTAAATGTATAGTTAAGTAAAATTGTTGTAACTTGTACATAGTTGTGAAATTAGAGTAGTATGGACTAAAATAAGTTTTAAGGGATCAAAGTAAAGTATATTGTAGTTATAAAAATTGTAAAAATACATTTCTTTTAAAATTTGAGTGATATAATAATTATCGTGTAGTTTTTAAGAAAAACGTCGTAATAATATAAATTTAACGATTTATATACAAAATAAATTTAAAACACTAGGTAAACTCAAAATATTGTTTTTATAAACTAAATGTAAGTATAAAAATATATCGGGATCCTTTTTGGAAGTATCAGATTAAATGTTCTAAATAATAACTCACGCGATAACGTTTATTTAATATAAAATTTACGCGTTTAATGTGAAATGCAAAGTCATGAATGAACTAACATGATGCAAATGATGTTAATGAAATGTAGACTAAACTTAGTCCATATGAAATGTTCGTGATGATATGATCATGAATTCGCCGCTAAACCATTAAGGTTACGCGAATTTGGAACACGCAAACCTAGTTTACGATAAATGTTGAAATGGTGAAGCATGAATTGTTTTGAGAAATGACCTGAAAGTACGGGTTGTCACAGTGATAAGCATGTATGAATGGTTTATGGTCAAGGAAAGGTTTAAGATTACCATTCATGAATGCACTTTTTACATCCATTTGGTAAACTTTGAAGTTCATGTAGGTAGCAAATGCAAGGAAGATCCTGATGGCTTCCATTCTTGCAACAGGAGAAAATTTCTCATCATAGTCAATGCCTTCTTGTTGACTGTAACCTTTGGCTACAAGTCTGGCTTTGTTTTTAATGACAGTGCCGTTTTAATCAGTTTTGTTTCTGAAAACCCACTTCATTCCTATGACAACGACATCCTGAGGACATTTGATCAAGGTCATGACCTTGTTTTTATCAAACTGTTGAAGTTCTTCTTGCATAGCCTGAACCCAGCTTGCATGTTTTAGAGCCTCAGTGACACTTTTGGGTTCTATTTCTGATAGAAAATCAGCATATAGACGTTCATTGGCTGAAGCTGCAGTTAACTTAGAAGCCATGCTTCTAGTGAGCATGCCCTCAGTGGGTTTACCAATGATGTTTACAAGCTCAATGTCCTGAGATTTTGTCAACTTACTTTGTGGTCTAGGATCAGAGCTTGAAGAGGTCACTGGAAACTCAGGAGTGAGTTCAGGTGTAGGAGCCACAGAATAATTGAGATCATCTGTTGAGATGCTTTGTTCAGGTTGGGGTATTTAAATCACAGGTTCCTGAACATTTGGTTCAGTATTACCTATTCCAGTAGGGACTGATTGATTTTTAATAAATTCACTGATGGTTGGTTGAGGAAGGTTGTGGGGCAAGACATAGTATGAGATGTCAGCATTAGCTTAATAGGAGGAATTGATTTCAGTGTTGGACTCATCAGGAGGATATCTTGTTGAGTCATCAATTCCTATTTCCTCCACTGAGGTATTGGTGAATCTGATGCTTTCTGAACTTTCATCAAAGGTGACATGAAAGGTTTCCTCAACTTTTTGTCTTCTGGTGTTAAACACCCTGAAGGCTTTAGAGGTCAGTGAATAACCTAGGAAATCTCCATCATCAGCTTTTGCATCAAACTTGCCAAGGTGATCCTTGTGGTTGTGAATGAACACAGGACATCCAAACACATGAAAGTAGTTGATGTCAGGGAGTCTACCTTTGAATATCTCATATGGGGTTTTGTTATGTCTTCTGACAATGATTGACCTGTTTTGAGTATAACAGGATGTTTTGACTGCTTCAGTCCATAAATGCTTTGAGAGTGCTGAGCCATTTAACATAATTCTGGCAGCCTCAATGAGAGTTCTGTTTTTCCTTTCAGCTACCCTATTTTGTTCAGGGGGTGTAAGGAGATGAAAAGTTTTGGGAGATTCCCTTTTCATCATAGAAATTCTCAAGCTCTTAATTTCTGAACTCAGTGCCATTGTCAGTTCTGATTTGTTTAACAGTAATGTCATTCTGATTTTCAATTTTCCTGATGAATGACATTATTGTATCAACTGCCTTACTCTTTTTGGAAAGAAAGTATACCCAAGTTTATCTTGAGAACTCATCAACAATGACAAGTGTATACTTCTCATGATGGATTGATCTAGGACTGACTGGTCCAAAGAGATCCATGTGCAGGAGGTGAAGGCAGCTTTTGATGGAGAAGTTTTGTTTTGTTTTGAATAATTCTCTATGGTGTTTGCCTTTTTCATAGGCAGAGCATGGTTTATCTTTTGCAAAAACCAATGATGGTAAGCCAAGGACTTTATTTTGTTTTGCCAAGTTGTTGATGTTTTTGAAGTTTAAGTGAGAAAATCTCTTGTGCCACAACCAGTTTACAGTTTCAGTGACTTTGGCAAAGAGACAAGTTCCATCTTGAGAGAGTTTTGACATGTCTAAGACATAAACATCATCTCTTCTAGGGGCTATCAAAACAACTTCTTTGTTGGCATTGAAAATGATGCCTTGCTTGTCATTGACTTGCACAATGTACTTAGCATCACATAATTGACTGACAATGATGAGATTGTATTTTAGACCATTGACATAAGCTATTCTAGAGAAAACTATTCCATTGCAGTATACTGAACCATAACCTTCAGTGGGACATGATGAGTTATCACCAAATACTACATTGGGTCCTGGTTTCTTTACATACTTGTGTAGATACTCCTTAACACCAGTCATGCTTTTTGAGCATCCACTATCTAGATGCCAAATAGGCTCCCTAGCGTGTCTCTGCACAAATAGTAAACTAGATTAGTTTCTCTTGCTGGCCCACATACTAGTGGGCTTGGGTCTGAAAGTCTGCTTGAATTTGGCAATTGACTCATGGTCAGTGGTTGAGTGCATTTTGCTACCACAAGTTTTACATTTGATGACTAAGTATGACTCAGTGATTCGGGGTTGCTTTGAACTTCTCCTTGCTTGGATGACACTGTCATGCTGGGATGTCTCATGAGCTGGATTTTCTCAAATATCACAGCATGTGTTCATGAGACAATCATCAGGATGATGATCATTGAAGCCACAGTATGGGCAAGGAGGAAAAGGTTTTGCTCTATTCCTGTGAGCTGGTTTGGAGGTTGAAGCATATTGATAGCCAACTTTGGCATGTTTTTCTTCACTGAATGAACTTACATACTGAAAGTGATCAGAGGTTCTGTGATCATACTTTTTGCTGATCATACAAAAAAGGATTTTGTAGCAATTGTCAGTGGTATGACTGGTGTAATGGCACATATGACACTTCTGCGTGGGCTTGTTGGTGGATTTTGACCTTGATGAACTAGAGGAGGTTGACTTAGTTTCCTTGATTGAATCATGAGCTTTTTCGATGGATACCATCTTATTAGTCAGTTTCCTCACAAGTTCAGTCAGTTGCTGAACTTGGTCTGCTTCAGTAGGGACTGAAGATGTGGAAGTCTCATTTGGAGTAGACTCTTGTTCGATTGGTTTTGTTGGTCTTTTCAGGATGGTTCTACCAAGTCCACACCTTTCTATTGGTGAATGAGGATTGAATTTTAATAGAGTAAGCTCAGAGCTTGGTGCAGCACCCTGAAGAGGTTTCAGGGGTGGAAGTGGTGCTTGAGATTCTGCTTCAGACTCAGAGATGTGTTCAGTACCACTAGGCACATCAGGGAGTCCAAGCATGCTCTTTAGAGCTTGGCTTTCAGGCTCTAGTATTCTTCTAAAATCAAAATTTGGAAGCTTACTCTCACGGTTAACCCGTTCAATCTAATCACTGGGCTTGGGAATTGACAACATATTGGTGATCATGCCACCAAACACAAATGGCTTTGGACTCTGGTCTTTGTTGTGAGGTTCAGGGAGATGATCTTCACATATGACTCTCTTTATGCTACTAGGAGCTTCCACAACATCAAATACCCTTGGATTCTTAGCAGTCCAACTTTCAGTGATATCTTTTTCCTTTTTAAGTTCATCTTGAATAGCCTGATTTCTTTTGACTAGTTCAGTGTTTTGAATTTGCAAAGTGACAGCCTCAAGCTTAGCTTGTTTTAAAAGAAGCAGTTCATCCCTACACTTGTTTAGTTCAAAACTTAACTTGTTGTATTTTGAAAAAAGATTTAATCGTTGCTCTTTGGTTCGTGCCAAACCGTCAAGTTACCTCACACAAGCTAGCCACTTGTGAATGGCTAACCGTAAGAAACTTAAAACAGTTCAGACACAAATGCAATGAAGATCAGGAGAGTATAGGGTTTCCCCAGGTCGTTATGTCCCAACGAGCTGTGCGATGAATCACCAAACGAATAGTGATCGAGAGGATTTGAACGGAAAAGAGGTTTTGATTTATTATAACTAAAGAAAAAGTTTATAAATTAAAGGGGCTTAAATGCAAATTAAAGAAAATTAAAAAGATAAAATATATTAAATAAACGCTATCACTATTTGCAAAATGATATTTTTGATTTTTCTTCTATAAAACTTAAATTAAAAACTACGTGACATACAAAAGAAAATGTGAAACTAAAACAATATAAATCCTAAAAATATGAAAATGACATTTTTACAAACCCAATGATAAGAGAAAAATTTTAGAAAAAGAAAATTATTTTTATAACTATTTATCTAATTATTATTAATTAAAAACTATTTTTAACTATTTAATAATAGCCTAAAATACAAGAAAATATGAAATAAAGCTAGAAAAATGAAATAATGACTTAGAAAAATCTAAAATAACTAAAGAGAATTTTCAAAACTATTTTTGTATTTTTCTGATTATTTTTCTATTTTCTATGAATTAAAAACTATTTAAAACTACTTAAATTGCTTAAAAATACAAATTTAACTAAGAAAAATCTGGAAAAATATTTTTTTGACTTTTTATATTTATCTTAACCTAGGAAAAATGAAAACTTATTTTTTTGAAGTTTTTCTGATTTAATTGTATTAAAAGCTAATTAAAAAGACTTAAAAACTGTTTTAAATGAAGAAAAATAGCAAACAGTGATGAAAAATTATGAAAATTTCAGGAAAAGTCTAAATTAATATTGTGAATCTAGGAAAAATATAAAAACAATGGCTTGTGTGCAAGAAAATGAAACTGCAATGCAAGGAGCTTATAAATAAGCACTTGTATTAAGCAAATGAAAACCAAAGACCACCAAAGTAACACATAAGCTATAATATGCTAAGAGTACCCAAATACAACTAATTTCCACAAGCCTTAACCTCTGAATAGCAAGCTCAACAGATTTGATTGTTTTGAGTTCAAGTGCTAAACAGTTATTGACTACTACTTTTAAGCTAAAGAATAAGCTACTTAATAAGCTGAGACTCAAAAAACAGAAGTAGGATCCTACACTAGACCTGGCTAGCTACTTCTAAACCAAAGACCAGACCAAAGTGAGCTAAGTTGAGCTCTGTGCAAGCCCTGCACAAACCTGTGCACACTCAGTATTCACTGAGTTTGTGCACAGGGGAAATAAGACCAAATTCACAAGCCAATTTGGAGCTTATAAAAAATTTACAAAAATCTAAAAAAATGGTAATAAGAAAATAGACCAACTGAAGTTTTTAAATCCACAATTTCATTTGATTTGGCCCAGAAATGAGTCAATGAAAAATCACCCTAGTTAGGCTGAAAACTGGATTTTCAACTTTGACTTTTGACAATAGTTTTGATAATTTGACTTTTGTGAGATTTGAACTCAATTTGTGGACTGATTATGATGTTAAATGATGAAATGAAGCTAATGAAAGCTATACCTATGATTTCTAAACACAAAACAAGTTTTTGCTTTGATAAAATTCCAACAGTTAAGAATTTAAGACAGATTCAAATGAATTTTGACTTTTACTGTCTTGATGCACAAGTGAATGACCCAAATGATTTAAGTGACCTTTATAGAGACTAAGTAGACAGGTTTCAAGCATCAACAAAAGCTCAAGCTCAATTAATCCAACTGATCCAAACACACCTTAACACACTGTTTTGCAAATTCAAACTGAACTAAACACTTAACTAGCTAATGCTAACACTGCAACTGGATGTATTTATCCTAATTACCACTAGATAAACAGATTTAAACTATTAATAACCACAGATACAAGTACAAACACAATATGCAAACTGGATTGAAAATGAAAATGAGATACTCACTCACAGATGTCCAGCTTATTTTGCAGGCTAAAACCAGAACCAATCCTACACTAACCTAGTCTATTCCAACCCATCCAAGCTCTGCATCACCCAAATTCCATACCCAAGTCCATTTGATGACTCAGTTGACTTTTGTTGACCAAAATCCAAAATTGCTTGAAATTGATATATAAGCTCACAAAAAGCTGTAAGAAGCTTATATAAGCTTGTTAGAACTGGAACTAAAACTTTTAAAAGCTTGCATATGAGAATTTGAAACTGAATTATACAACAGTGGGCACAAAAATATGAAATGGTAATGCAACTAGAATTGATACTTGAAAATGGCTTATATTGATAAAACAAGTCCATTGAGTACATAATAACAAAAGATTACAGCTTTTCAACTTAACTAAAACTTTTATATTAAAACGACATTTATGAAATTTAAAAACTAAAAAACTACTCTCCTTTTTTTCTTCTCTTGCTTCCTTTTTATAGCAAATATCTTCTCTCACATCTCTGAGTGTTTCCCACCTTAATTCAAGACCATTGGATGAGTTGAAGTGATCTTGGCCGTTTGATTGTATTTTGGCGCCAAAATGCTCTTTGCCAGTTGGGGGTTGAGTGAAGGGGTTGAAGAAACATTAAATGTGTTTTGGAGTTTGGTGGAGGTGGGGGGAACAAGGAGAGTGGAGGATGAGCTGGGGGGATGGAGCTTGAGTGTTGCAGGCAGGTTTGGTGGGGAAGAAAGAAAAAGAGGGAAAAGGTTGGGCGGGGTGGTTTGTTTGACCAGAGGTTTGACCGGGTTTAGTATTATAAAGGGAAGGGTCAAAAGGCAGGGGTCCAAATGGCTTGGCAGGGGTCACAATGGATTTTGATAGGGTCCAAGGGCCAAAAGGGTTTGGTTTAATATCAAGGACCTTTTGTGTAATTTTTGAAAAATGGAGGACCAATTCTGCCATTTTGCAAACTTGTTTCAAGGGATCAAAAGTGACAAGTTTCAATAGTACAAGGACCAAAATGGACATTTTCAAACTTCCAAGGACTATTTTTGCCAATTTTTAAACTTGAAGGACCAAACTTGTAATTTCTCAAAACTTTTGATATTTTTCACCAAAGGACTAATTTTGACAACTTATGATTTTAAAAGGACCTTTGGTGATTTTTCTTTTAAATCAAGTGCTCAGGGACTATTTCTGACAACTTTTGAAACTTGGGGGACTGAAACTGCCAATTATGCAAACTTAGCTCATTTTTCATCTGATTTTAAACATTTTGCATCTGAAACATATAAAATGCAATTTTGAGATATTTTCAGTATTTTGATGCATTTCTGAGCATTTTTAAATGTTTTGCAGTTCAGATTTGACCAAAAATGATGAGTATTTACACACTCATCAATCCCCCACACTAAACTATTGCTAGTCCCTAGCAATCTTTTGAGAAAAACTTAATGGATTTGAATCTCTTTACCAAAAGCCATTACTTCTGGAGTAGCCAAATGTTTCAGTTCAAGTAAGAACCATGGTACACCGATAACCATGTGATTTTGAGCAAACCACCAGCTTCCAACGAATTTGATTTGTCTTTACCAGAAGCCGTTTGCTCTGGACTAGCCAACTCTTAGATAAATTATCAATATTATCTTTGGTGAGTCGATTACCAATTATGGTTTTTCCACTGCCTTTACCACAAGCCATAAACTTGCGGGCTAGCCAACTCTTCACTTTTAAGGATATGGTGAGCTGAATACCATACAATTTTGGGCAAATTGCAAGCCGTCAACGGATTTGAGATATCTTTACCAAGAGCCGTTTGCTCCTGGATTAGCCAATCCTTTTGTGTATTAGACATGGCGGACTGATAACCATAAGCTGAGTAAGTGCAGAACACTTACTCCAAAAAAAATTTTGGCCAAAAACGGGGGAATTAGGCGGTATAATTACTTGATAAAATTCGTGAGAATTCCCCCCCACACTTAGAAATGAATATTGCCCTCAATATTCAAAGTACCGGCTGTTATGCCGAAACAAAGAACGTAAAAGGGAAATACTACGGCCATTATTTTGAAAGATTTTTTTTTTTTTTTTTTTTTTTTTTTTTTTGGAACTTATATATATACAACATGTGGGGCAACTCCCCCACACTAGGGTGGTAGAAATATAGAAAGAAGTCAGAAATATGGGTGAAAACCCATATGGCATGCTACTGTTTTTGATTCCCGAGTCGCTAGCTTGACTCGATCCCCGCATTCATTGGTTCATGGGGAAAGTTTGTAAATCCGGGACAACCACATGAGGTATGTCCTCTCCAAAATAATGCTTCAACCGATGACCATTCACTTTAAATTTTGGACCATCGGGTTGAGATAACTCAATGGTTCCATATGGAAAGACTTTAGTGATGGTAAATGGTCCAGACCAGCGGGATTTTAATTTTCCCGAGAAAATCTTCAATCTTGAGTTGAAAAGAAGGACTCGATCACCGACGTTGAAAACGCGGTTTTTGATTTTTGAGTCATGAATCTTCTTTGTCTTTTCTTTGTAGATCAAAGAGTTCTCGTATGCTTGATCACGGAGTTCATTTAATTCATTCATTTGAACTTTCCGGTGATCACCAGCTGTCTGAATATCGAAATTAGCATGCTTCAAGGCCCAGTATACCTTGTGCTCAAGCTCAACCGGCAGATGACATGCCTTCCCGTACACTAGCTTGTATGGAGTGCACCCGATGGGTGTTTTATAAGCTGTACGGAAGGCCCAGAGTGCGTCATCTAGCTTATCCGACCAAGAGGCACGGTTTTCGCCTACTGTCCTTTCCAAGATTCTTTTAATCCCTCGGTTGGAAACTTCCACTTGCCCACTTGTTTGGGGGTGGTACGCAGTAGAGAGACGGTGAGTTACACCATACTTTTGCATGACTCTTTCAAACTGGTCATTGCAGAAATGCGTACCACGATCACTGATTATAGCTCGTGGAATTCCAAACCTAGCAAAAAGAGATTTTAAGAATTTCACAACAACTCGGGCATCTTTGGTAGGCAAAGCCTTAGCTTCAACCCATTTTGACAAATAGTCAACGGCCACGAGTATGTATTTATTACCGCGAGAAGAAGGAAATGGCCCCATAAAGTCAATGCCCCAGATGTCAAAAATCTCACACACTTAAATGGCGTTTTGCGGCATTTCATTTCTTTGTGAGATATTCCCGTGACGTTGACAAGCGTTACAGGTTTTGACAAATTCATGGGCATCCTTGTAAATCGTGGGCCAATAGAATCCGGAATCAAACACCTTGGCGGTGTAGTTGGGGCTATGATGTCCCCCAGTAGGTCCAGAATGGCAAGCCTTGAGAATGTCATTGGCTTCCTGACCATACACACATCGCCTGATGACTTGATCCGCACAAATTTTGAACAAGTAGGGGTCGTCCCAGAAGTAATGTTTCACATCTTTAAAGAATTTGTTTTTCTGTTGGGACGACATCCCTTTTACCACAAAGTTACCCGCATGGTAATTTGCAAAGTCAGCAAACCACGGGGTAGAAGAGTCTCCACGAAAAGAAACCACATTGATTGTTTCGAGAGGAAATGTTTCGTTTATTTCCTTTTTCTCGAACACATCTTGGTGAGGGTTTTCTAGACGGGATAGATGATCAGCAGCCAGGTTCTCAGCTCCTTTTTTATCACGTATAATGATATCAAATTCTTGTAGGAGGAGAACCCAACAGAGCAATCTCGGCTTTGCATCTTGTTTTGCAAAGATATATTTGAGAGCCGAGTGATCCGTATACAGCACGCATTTGGTCAAGATAAGGTATGGCCGAAACTTTTCAAACGCATACACCACAGCTAATAATTCTTTTTCTGTAGTGGTGTAATGGGTTTGAGCTTCAGTCATAGTTTTACTCGCGTAGTGGTTAGGCTGAAAATGCTTGGTTTTGCGTTGCCCCAGGACTGCACCGATAGCAAAATTACTTGCATCGCACATGAGTTCAAAGGGTAAATCCCAGTCGGGGGCAACTAGAATGGGTGCTTCCGTAAGCTTTTTCTTTAATGTTTCAAAAGCTTCGATGCACTCAGGTGAGAAGATCAAAGGAGCATCTTTTTCGAGAAGATGGGTCATAGGCCGAGCGATTTTAGAGAAATCTTGAATGAATCTACGATAAAACCCGACATGACCTAGAAAACTCCTAATACCTTTGACGGTAGTAGGATGAGGCAATTTAGCAATAACATCAACCTTTGCTCTATCAACCTCAATCCCGTTTTTTGAAATCTTATGGCCAAGAACTATGCCTTCTTTGACCATAAAGTGGCTCTTCTCCCAATTTAGACAAAGATTGGTGTCTTCACACCGTTGAAGGATTTTTTCTAAATGGGAGAGACATGTATGAAACGAGTCCCCAATAACCGAGAAGTCATCCATAAACACCTCCATTGTTTCCCCGATCATGTCGTGGAAAATTGCCATCATACATCGTTGGAACGTGCCAGGAGCATTACATAGGCCAAAAGGCATACGTCTGTAGGCAAATGTTCCGTATGGGCAGGTGAATGTGGTCTTTTCTTGATCCAGCGGATCAATGGGGATCTGAAAGTAACGCGAGAAACCATCGAGGAAACAATAGTATTCATTCCCTGCTAATCTCTCAAGCATCTGATCCATGAAGGGTAGAGGAAAATGGTCTTTACGGGTGGCTTCGTTTAACTTGCGATAGTCAATACACACACGCCATCCCGTAACCAATCGAGTTGGAATTAACTCGTTTTCTTCATTTGTGACAACAGTTATGCCACCCTTTTTAGGAACGCAATGAATTGGGCTAACCCAAGGACTATCAGAGATAGGGTAAATTAAACCGGCATCAAGAAGTTTGAGAACCTCTTGTTTGATAACCTCGTGAATCTTAGGATTCACCCTTCTCTGATGTTGGACTGCTGGTTTGAAGTCATCCTCCATTAAGATTTTGTGAGTACAAAACTCAGGGTTGATACCCTTAATGTCGGAGAGTTTCCAAGCAATTGCTTGCTTGTGTGACTTCAAGACCTTTATGAGAGCAGTTTTCTCCTCCTCAGTTAAGTCTTTAGCAATTATGACAGGTAATTTATCATCACCCTCCAAGAATGCATACTCGAGATGAGGAGGTAGGTCCTTAAGTTCAACCTCGGGAAATTCTTCAGTAGATGTTTGTACTGATTTGATTTCCTCAATCGTGATCTCTTTCGGAGGGAGAGATGGTAATGGATCTTCATTTAACAATTGCTCAAGATAAAGAATATCCCCCTCCGAATCATAAACACCATCAATTCCAGGCGGAATTGATTCATCACTAGCAAGAAACTCATCGATCTCTTCCAGAAAGAAGTCACCTCCCTCAAACGGAGTGAGAGAGGGGGAAGAGTCGGCAATGATAGGTTTAGAAGATGTGGTAGAATTCCCACTCACAGAATTATGAAGATTACCAAGAAACTCTTGAGAGTACTCCTCTGAAGCAATATCAATTAAATCGACTCGATTAACTGATTCAGTATCATAATTTGAGGAGTACCTCGAAGTTTGATCAAGGTTAAAGGTAACAGCTTCATTACCCACACGTAACGTGATTTCTTGCTCAAATACATCAATGAGAGCACGGCCCGTTCTCAGGAATCCTCGTCCAACAATGAGAGGAACCCGATGATCGGCATCGAAATCAACAACCACAAAGTCAGCTGGAAAATGGAACTTTCCTACTTTCACGAATACATCCTCGGTGATGCCAAGAGGACGCGATATAGAACGATCTGCAAGCTCAAGAGTCATGCAGGTAGGAATAAGTTCTGGAAGAGAAAGTTTCTTCCATACTGAATAAGGCATCAGATTGATGCTTGCACCAAAATCGGCAAGGGCAAAGCATTCAATCATCCCTGGAACAACACAAGGGAGAAGAAATTTTCCAGGATCTCCTAGCTTCTCGGGAAGCTTCTTTAACAGAACTGCTGAGCAGTTCTCGTTCAAAGGAGTTTTAGCCATTTCAAACAGCTTTTCCTTATTGCTCAACATGTGTTTGAGAGTTGATGCAAATTTGGGCATCAGCATAATGGCATCCGCAAAGCTTATGTCAAAATGTAGCTCTTGGAAAATTTTAAAGAATTTTTCCATTTGATGACTAGCTTTTTCGCGGAGATTTTGCTCATTTAAACGTGAGGGGTAAGGAATAGAAGTTTTGGATTTGGGGTTACCAACTGGAGGTTCAAAAACAACTCCAGGTTTGGTTTTGGTTTTCGGGACCACCTTAGGATGGACATTGCAGGTACCTCCGTTATTATTAGGAAGTTCCTTGTCCTTTGTCGCCTCAGGTTCACTTTCCACTACCTTCGGGAGAGAAGAAGAAGAGGTAGTAGGAATAGCGGGTCCATCATACGAAGCACCACTTCTGGTTGTGATCGCCTTTGCATCTTCCCTCGGGTTAGCGATCGTGTTGCTCGGAAGTTTTCCTGAGCCCGAGGGTCGATCATTTAAAGACTTCTTAATGTCAGAAATCTGGCTAACTAACAACCTGTTCATTTCCTCTTGGGATTTCATGAATTGTTTCAACAACTCATCAGATGATGGTCCAGTTGGAACAATGGCTTGATTTTGCACAGGAAAATTCGGGCCTCTATTGTTAGGATTAGGGCCTTGATTTTGAAAATTTCCTTGATTATTGCCATGAAAATACCCTGGGTTGTAATTTCCCTGACCTGGGTTTCTATTGAAATTTCCTTGGTGTTGGAAATTTTGATTTTGATTTTGAAAACCGTTGTTTGGACTAAAATTACCTTGGTTTTGAAAACCTTGGTTTGGTCTATTTTGATTTTGATTACGGTTTTGGTTGAAACCGGGAGGTCCAGGGTAGTGGTTAGGACGGTGGTTCGGGTCTATAGGAGCACGGTATTGGTTGCCTCCTTGATTAGAAATCCCGCCCACAACATTAGCTTCAAAAGGGTTACCATCGGTGGCCATACAATTGTAGTAGGCATGGGGGCCACCGCAAGTAACACAGACTTCCACTTTCTTAACTTCAGCAGGAGGTGAAGTTTGTGGAAAAGAGACTTTCTTTTGGTTGGAGAGAACCAAAGCTTGAATTGCTTCTGTGAATTTGTCAATCTTAGCATCGGTGCTAGATTGACTCACGGGCGATGAAGTAGAAGGACCAACACTGACTTGGGAAACAACCGGTTTGCTTCGTGCAGTGCAGACTTTAGACTTGTTTTCAATGATCGCTAAAGCTTCTTTTACAGTTTTGCTCAAGAAATTTCCTCCAGCAGAGGAATTGAGAGAATCTTGATCAGATTGACTCACTCCATTGTAGAAAGTATCGAGTTGCATCAACTCGGAGAAACCGTGGTGAGGACATTTGCGGAGCAACTCCTTAAAACGATCCCACGATTCACTGAAGGATTCATCAAACTTTTGTGTAAACTTGATGATTTCATTTTTAAGACTCGTGGTTTTGGAAGGTGGATAAAATTCATTCACAAATTTCTTCACCAGGTCTTCCCATGTCTCGATTGACTGAGGGGGTTGTTTTTCAAGCCAAATCTGGGCTTGCCCTTCAAGAGAAAATGGGAACAGAAGAAGCTTAACAGCATCAGTAGGGACATTCTTGTATTTGATGGTAGATGCAATCTTGTTAAACCATCGAATATGAGCATGAGGATCATCCCGCTCAAAACCATAGAATTGACTTGAGGTTACAAGATTCAGTAACCCGGTTTTGAGTTCAAAATTTTCAGCCACAATGGCTGGGATAACAATAGCATCTCCATACCCGTCGATGGGTGCCTGGAGAAGCTCACACATAGGGCGTTCTTCCGCCATGATAACGGAAGTAGTGTGAGCAGTCCGGATCTCAGATCCGACTGATGGAGCAGAAAGTCTACGGACACGCCTTCTTGGAATCTTGACAAGATCACGAAATGGGCTCACAGATCTAGAAGAGTGAGTGTGCATACACTAGAGTTAACTCTAAGAGACCTCAGAGTTAAGGAGAGGAATGGGAATTATGAAAATATTTTATGAAAATGGGGTAAGAAGAATCTTTTTGGGTTTTCTGGTTCTGAAAAGTAGATATAACAACAAAATCAATTAAAACAATATCGAGGCAAAACAACAGTGAACTTAAACCAATAATCACAAGATGAATGGCTTCTTTGAAAAAGGTACACCACTCACAAGGACACAAAGGCAAGTTTTAATCTTTGGTTCGGGAACTTATTATGGTCGTACCCCCAGTTAGGTAGTACACTGCCTCGGTTTGCGGTGATAATCTTTTATGTTGTTATTATTAAGAAAACGACAAATCTTTTTGTATTTTTATCTTTGATACATATATAGAAACAAAAGCAAAATATTTTTGTGTTTTATACGTTTTTGGATGTTTTTGGGTTTTTGGATTTTTTATAAGAATATATATAGATATAGATAGATAGATGGTATGAACAAAGAGTGAATATTCAAATCACTAATCTGCTAAACTGGAGATAATTAGCACAGCTCCCCGGCAGCGGGGCCAAAAATTTGGTTCGTGCCAAACCGTCAAGTTACCTCACACAAGCTAGCCACTTGTGAATGGCTAACCGTAAGAAACTTAAAACAGTTCAGACACAAATGCAATGAAGATCAGGAGAGTATAGGGTTTCCCCAGGTCGTTATGTCCCAACGAGCTGTGCGATGAATCACCAAACGAATAGTGATCGAGAGGATTTGAACGGAAAAGAGGTTTTGATTTATTATAACTAAAGAAAAAGTTTATAAATTAAAGGGGCTTAAATGCAAATTAAAGAAAATTAAAAAGATAAAATATATTAAATAAACGCTATCACTATTTGCAAAATGATGTTTTTGATTTTTCTTCTATAAAACTTAAATTAAAAACTACGTGACATACAAAAGAAAATGTGAAACTAAAACAATATAAATCCTAAAAATATGGAAATGACATTTTTACAAACCTAATGATAAGAGAAAAATTTTAGAAAAAGAAAATTATTTTTATAACTATTTATCTAATTATTATTAATTAAAAACTATTTTTAACTATTTAATAATAGCCTAAAATACAAGAAAATATGAAATAAAGCTAGAAAAATGAAATTATGACTTAGAAAAATCTAAAATAACTAAAGAGAATTTTCAAAACTATTTTTGTATTTTTCTGATTATTTTTCTATTTTCTATGAATTAAAAACTATTTAAAACTACTTAAATTTCTTAAAAATACAAATTTAACTAAGAAAAATCTGGAAAAATATTTTTTTGACTTTTTATATTTATCTTAACCTAGGAAAAATGAAAACTTATTTTTTTGAAGTTTTTCTGATTTAATTGTATTAAAAGCTAATTAAAAAGACTTAAAAACTGTTTTAAATGAAGAAAAATAGCAAACAGTGATGAAAAATTATGAAAACTTCAGGAAAAGTCTAAATTAATATTGTGAATCTAGGAAAAATATAAAAACAGTGGCTTGTATGCAAGAAAATGAAACTGCAATGCAAGGAGCTTATAAATAAGTACTTGTATTAAGCAAATGAAAACCAAAGACCACCAAAGTAACACAGAAGCTATAATATGCTAAGAGTACCCAAATGCAACTATATTCCACAAGCCTTAACCTCTGAATAGCAAGCTCAATAGATTTGATTGTTTTGAGTTCAAGTGCTAAACAGTTATTGACTACTACTTTTAAGCTAAAGAATAAGCTACTTAATAAGCTGAGACTCAAAAAACAGAAGTAGGATCCTACACTAGACCTGGCTAGCTACTTCTAAACCAAAGACCAGACCAAAGTGAGCTAAGCTGAGCTCTGTGCAAGCCCTGCACAAACCTGTGCACACTCAGTATTCACTGAGTTTGTGCACAGGGGAAATAAGACCAAATTCACAAGCCAATTTGGAGCTTATAAAAAATTTACAAAAATCTAAAAAAATGGTAATAAGAAAATAGACCAACTGAAGTTTTTAAATCCACAATTTCATTTGATTTGGCCCAGAAATGAGTCAATGAAAAATCACCCTAGTTAGGCTGAAAACTTGATTTTCAACTTTGACTTTTGACAATAGTTTTGATAATTTGACTTTTGTGAGATTTGAACTCAATTTGTGGACTGATTTTGATGTTAAATGATGAAATGAAGCTAATGAAAGCTATACCTATGATTTCTAAACACAAAACAAGTTTTTGCTTTGACAAAATTCCAACAGTTAAGAATTTAAGACAGATTCAAATGAATTTTGACTTTTACTGTCTTGATGCACAAGTGAATGACCCAAATGATTTAAGTGACCTTTATAGAGACTAAGTAGACAGGTTTCAAGCATCAACAAAAGCTCAAGCTCAATTAATCTAACTGATCCAAACACACCTTAACACACTGTTTTGCAAATTCAAACTGAACTAAACACTTAACTAGCTAATGCTAACACTGCAACTGGATGTATTTATCCTAATTACCACTAGATAAACAGATTTAAACTATTAATAACCACAGATACAAGTACAAACACAATATGCAAACTGGATTGAAAATGAAAATGAGATACTCACTCACAGATGTCCAGCTTATTTTGCAGGCTAAAACCAGAACCAATCCTACACTAACCTAGTCTATTCCAACCCATCCAAGCTCTGCATCACCCAAATTCCATACCCAAGTCCATTTGATGACTCAGTTGACTTTTGTTGACCAAAATCCAAAATTGCTTGAAATTGATATATAAGCTCACAAAAAGCTGTAAGAAGCTTATATAAGCTTGTTTGAACTGGAACTAAAACTTTTAAAAGCTTGCATATGAGAATTTGAAACTGAATTATACAACAGTGGGCACAAAAATATGAAATGGTAATGCAACTAGAATTGATACTTGAAAATGGCTTATATTGATAAAACAACTTAAAGTGAGTACATAATAACAAAAGATTACAGCTTTTCAACTTAACTAAAACTTTTATATTAAAACGACATTTATGAAATTTAAAAACTAAAAAACTACTCTCCTTTTTTTCTTCTCTTGCTTCCTTTTTATAGCAAATATCTTCTCTCACATCTCTGAGTGTTTCCCACCTTAATTCAAGACCATTGGATGAGTTGAAGTGATCTTGGCCGTTTGATTGTATTTTGGCGCCAAAATGCTTTTTGCCAGTTGGGGGTTGAGTGAAGGGGTTGAAGAAGCATTAAATGTGTTTTGGAGTTTGGTGGAGGTGGGGGGAACAAGGAGAGTGGAGGATGAGCTGGGGGGATGGAGCTTGAGTGCCAGGTTTGGTGGGGAAGAAAGAAAAAGAGGGAAAAGGTTGGGCGGGGTGGTTTGTTTGACCAGAGGTTTGACCGAGTTTAGTATTATAAAGGGAAGGGTCAAAAGGCAGGGGTCCAAA
Source organism: Chrysanthemum seticuspe (assembly GCA_019973895.1). Taxonomy (NCBI): domain Eukaryota; kingdom Viridiplantae; phylum Streptophyta; class Magnoliopsida; order Asterales; family Asteraceae; genus Chrysanthemum; species Chrysanthemum seticuspe. The sequence goes on along the minus strand of BPTQ01000009.1, from coordinate 191,794,342 downwards.
TGGCTTGGTAGGGGTCACAATGGATTTTGATAGGGTCCAAGGGCCAAAAGGGTTTGGTTTAATATCAAGGACCTTTTGTGTAATTTCTGAAAAATGGAGGACCAATTCTGCCATTTTGCAAAGTTGTTTCAAGGGATCAAAAGTGACAAGTTTCAATAGTACAAGGACCAAAATGGACATTTTCAAACTTCCAAGGACTATTTTTGCCAATTTTTAAACATGAAGGACCAAACTTGTAATTTCTCAAAACTTTTGATATTTTTCACCAAAGGACTAATTTTGACAACTTATGATTTTAAAAGGACCTTTGGTGATTTTTCTTTTAAATCAAGTGCTCAGGGACTATTTCAGACAACTTTTGAAACTTGGGGGACTGAAACTGCCAATTATGCAAACTTAGCTCATTTTTAATCTGATTTTAAACATTTTGCATCTGAAACATATAAAATGCAATTTTGAGATATTTTCAATATTTTGATGCATTTCTGAGCATTTTTAAATGTTTTGCAGTTCAGATTTGACCAAAAATGATGAGTATTTACACACTCATCACTCTTCTACAAACTTAAGATCAACATTGATATAGTTCATATAAGACTGCCAATCAGAGTAATCATCCATAGAAAGTAAAATATTTACCTTCTTTAATGTGATGTTGACCCATTCTCCATTCCTGGCATGATTTTTCCCAACAGCTAGCTTGTCCTCTTCTGAGAGAACCATCAGTGAACTGACTTGCACCATTTCATCGTCTAAGGAGACTGGCTCTTCATCCCAGTCGAAGACTTTAGCAACTAGGCCCTTGTTTTTACCCTGCACAGATTTAAAAGTGTTTGTTGTTTCTGAAGGAGTGGCCTCAAGCAGTGGTAGTTTGGCTTTGACTTTCCTGTACTTAGCTTCAAAATATACAGTTTTGTTTTGATCAGATTTGTTTTGAAAATTTTGATGAGATTGATAGATTTTTGGTTGAAATTTGCTAAAGCCTGAGGACTGATTTGACCCTGATGGTTTATAAGAGGGTTCAGAAATAGTTTTTGAAAAGCATTCTTTGGTAAAGTGACCTATTTTGTGACACTTAAAACACTCAATGTCCTCATTAGCTTTAGCATTGGAAAAACCTTTGTTTCTTTTTATAAACATCCGAGAGTTAGCAAGGAGTGCCCTTTCCTGAAACTCGATGTTCAGGTCGTTTAGGTACTCCTCACTTGATCTCTCATCAGGCTCATCATCCGAATTTTCCTGAAAATCTTGAACCACACTGCTAGAATAAAAAGCAGTAGAAATTGGTGTTGAAGTGGTGGTCAGGGACGTCTTGACTTCCTGAGACTTATCTAAGTCAGGGTATCGTCTGTTGATGAGGTTTTCCTCATAGACAAATTTCCCATATATTTTAGGAAGTTCCAGATTTTGGATATGGTTAGCATTCCTGAGTCCCTGAGAGAAATTCAACCACTTCTCAGGGAGACTATTGACAAAACCAACATTGATTTCATGATTGGACAACTTGACACCATCATTTGACAGTTCATTTAACAAATTTTTGTACCGGGTGTAAGTTTGAGACAAAGTTTCTGAGTCCTTAGCCCTGAAGGTGTTATACTCAAGTTTCAGGTCAATTATCCTGTTTTCCTTTGTATCAGATGGACCTTCATGACTATGGAACAGGTCATCCCAGGTTTGTTTAGCTGTACTACAGCTTATAACAGACTCTATAATATCATCAGGAAGACAAGATATGATGATACTTTTGAGCCTTTGGTCTTGGTTGACCACTCTTCTCTCATCCTGAGTCCATTGAGTCTCAGGTTTAGGCAAACCTTCAGCTGTATTTGGGATAAATGGACCTTCATTAATACACTTTATGTAGTAAGGTTGCATCCCAGTCAAATAGCAAAGCATTCACTTTTTCCATTTGCTAAATTTACCAACTTCGAGTCGAGGGGCAACAGCTGAATAAGCTCCACCCTTTTTGTCGACAAGTTGAGGTACATCAATTTCAGCCATTAGGATCCTGATTTAAAAACGTTTTTAAGTGGCTTAAAAAAAGTTTTATAATCAGCCTGCTCTGATACCACCTGTTGTTCACGTTTCACAATCGTTTAAAAACACTTAAGACAACAAACAGACTGATTGTGAATAATGACTGAAATCAAATAAGTAAAAACACACTGATAATTTTTCAACGTTTTTATTCTTTATTAGAAATGAATCAAAAGAATATATTACCCAAGTACTTGTGGAATAGTACTCGTGATTGAAATGACAAAGTGTAATAACTCCTCACTAAGCTCAGGCTAAGTCTGAGCAAAACTACAAGGAACCACTGAGCTATCTCAGGGACAGAGTTGCATTTGGAGGAGTGAAAGATGGATTGTGTGTGAGTTTTACAATTAGTTCACAAGCTTAAAATCTTCTACTCCAACTCTTATGCTATTTATACAAGTATGATTTTTAACTCTTTCCTAGAGGACAACTGACAGGTTACAGAAGACAAAATACTGATGTATTTTGTCTCTGTTTACAAAGGCTATATTAGGTAAGTGACAAGGTTGCTTTCTTTTAGTCATTGATGACACTGAGCCTGATAGTTAGCCATTCAGGGAAAGTTGACTTTGGTTGATAAGGACTTCGTCTTATATGTTCAAACTTATGACGCCTTGTCCCGCTCATTCTCCAGTCTTCATTGCCTTCAGTCTTCAACTTCAGTTTGTCTTCAGTGTAAGTAGTTGGTGAAGAGTTTCGGGATTCAATGAGTTATTGTCATCACTCACTGAATCCACCATCTTCTTCTTGACTCAGTCTTCACCCCTTAAGTTCCGCCTTACTGAGTGGAGAGACTTCTTCTTTGTCTCTTACTGTGTATTTTGAAGACAGATCACTGAGAGACTATGCGCTCAGTGACTTGTCACTGAGAGACTATGCGCTCAGGTGTTTGGGTATTTACTGAACCCAACATAAACCAACTTGAAGTTTGGGGATAGAACAATGCATGCATTGTCAGTAAAGAGGACACTGTTCTTTTTATCACATCTGTGATACACTAAAGAGATTGAACTTGAGTTCTTTGACTAAGTATACATCTTCAAAGTCCAGAGAGCCTGTTTTGATCTTTCACTTTCCATTAATCTTTCCACCCCTTGGGTTGCTTCCAAAGGCTACATATCCCCCATCAATAGGCACAAAATCTGAGAGATATGACATGTTGCCTATCATGTGCCTAGAGCATCCACTGTCAATCACACCTTTGTCCAATAAGTCCACCTGTGGATTGCCCTGCACATAAAATAAGAGAATTAGTTTCTCTTAGGGACCCAAGCCATTATAGACTTGGATCTGCCTAATGCATCTATGTAATTAAATCTTTGAAGTACATATGATGCACTGTTGTCTTTGGAGACATCATTCAAATCAAAGGTCTTTGGTCTCCAAGTCCAATATGTTGTGGCCTTTACAACATTTCCCTTTCTACCCATAATAACATTTTTATTCAAATTTTTCTTAGCAGTAGTTACTTTTCGCCAAGCAGTACTTACAGATTTTCTTAAAGAAGTGTTAATACGAATAAGCCGTAAAAACTTTTATTTATATTTTACGATCTTCTAATATTTTATCGATAACAAACGTAAAATTATTTTAACGAAACAAATAAAATACGTAAATGGTTTGAGCCAATAGTTTGCTAACACACTTACATTTTCATATAAAACAATAAACAAGTAATAGTGCTTTCATGATTTAGTAGTGCATATGTACAACAACTAGTGTTTACATATTGGCTAGATATATACATACTTAGTATGTATTATAATGGGTAATAGAATGGGTAGAAGTTTAAGTATTTGACCCATTGACTTAATACATTGAATGTAGTTGGGTAAAACCCAAAGTCCATGACACATAACCCATGACCCATTGCATGAATCATGCATAAGTCATAATGGGTATTATCCACGACCCATGGAGCTAACCCATAGACTAGATGCATTGCATCTTCTAGATACATTTTATCTACTTGGATACACATGGTCCAAAGTCTAGGACCCATGACCCGTAACCCATGACCCATGACCCATAACCCATGGGTAATGAGGAGCATCTCACGGATCCCTCAAAGTAAACTAGACGGATCCCTCCAACAAGGGATCCGTGGGATCCATGGAACAGTAGCATACTTTTTTCTTTAAATAACGAGTCATTTCTTCATTACAAGTGGCCACTCCTACACATACTTTCTCCTAGTATTGTAAACTCTCTAACCTCATATCCAAAGGATCTTTCTATGTAGTTTGTGTTTGTTTTTGTGTGATTCTCTAGGTTCCTCTTAAAGGCGAGATCACGACCTCTTGAAGTCGAGCAAGCTCAAGTCCATGAGTTGCCATGCTTCGTCATCACCAAGACTACTGAAGTTCTCTTGTTGATAGTTCTTTCTTCCTCTCTAGAAGTGTTGTGTCTAAGGCATTAGTGAAGGATGCCAAAAGGGTCAAGACGAAGGCATTAGTGAAAGGTGCCAAACGTCCATGTCAAAGGCATTAGTGAAGGATGCCAAAAGGGTTAAGTCAAAGGCATTAGTGAAAGATGCCAAAAGATCATGTCAAAGGCATTAGTGAAAGATGCCAAGGGTGTACAATTGATATGGTGCATCGATGTACAAATAGAGATAGTTTGTGTCCAAGGATATTGATATCCTTGATGATGTTGTAATAAGAAGTGGGTCTCCTTTGGGATAGTTGTTGTGTAGTGTTGGGTAGTAGTTCCTCCTTTATAATGGAACTGGGTATCTAGCCTTATACCTGATAAAGTGTAGGCGCCATTGTGATAGGTGTGGTTCTACCTCGTGGAGGAACCCGGTGTCTAGCCTTGTACTGGAAAAAGAGTAGGCGACGTTGTGAAGGCTTCTCCGCCACAAGGAGTTTGTGTTGTGTAGTGATTACGAACTCTCGACTAGGTGACTCGGGGAGTGGAGTAAGGCAAGGAAGGTGTCCTTGTAGCTGAACCACTATAAACACTCGTGTCGTGGTTTTGTATTTCTTACTCTTTACCTTGAATTACATATTTACTTATCTATCTATCAACATCCAACATACACATTTAAATAGATTGACATAAGTCGATCTAAATATTTTAAAACGAAGTTTTAATTGGTAAAACTATTCAACCCCCCCCCCCTCTTTCTTGTTTTCCACAATTGGCATCAGAGCTTCGTTACCAAGTTTCTTAAGAGTATATTGTACTTTTTAAAACTTGATACGATCCATGTATGATTGAAAACTACAAGGAAGGAAATTCCTTAAAAACAAAAGGCCACGTTTTAAAAATCATCATATTTTGTAATGTTGGACAATGATAGATCTCTCTAATATTTTCCTCGTTGAGCATTCTCCATACTAGGATTTGGGCATCCTAAGAAGATCATGAAGAATTTCTTTCTAATACTTCTTTTCTTAAAAAGAATATTTAGCAAAGGTATGATGTTTAATAAATTACTTACAAATAATTTTTTTTTCTTTTGTATATTTTCTAGATGAATCAATAATGTCATTTTTGGTTAATCATAATTAAGTTTAGTAGTATCATTACGCTCTCTTAAAAATCACTAAAGTAGTTATCTATACTGAACTCATCATCAAGAATGGTATTCTTTGTTGATCTCTATAGACAAAACTACAAACTAGTGATAATGATATCTTGGATATTTGAGAGCCTTGATCATCACTCATCTCATAAGGATTATTGAAATATCATCTATGTCAATAAGTATCCATGTGAGACTTCTTATATTATGATAAAATGGGATTTTAACATAATCTTTGAAAACTTCCCAAAGAATTATGACTTACTCATAAAAAGGGAACTTCGTCAAATAGGACTAGTAAAACACATCAAAATCCCAAACCATAAGTTATAGAGCATAAACATCAACCCTAGCCAAGAATTAGAACTCCCAAACCAAAATTATCAAGGATCACTTAAGCTGTCAAATTGTTGATATGCCTGATCCCTGTGCTTGAACTAGCCGGATCCCTCATACAAGGGATGAAGGATCGTTATTTTTATTGTGTTTGATGATTCGGGTGGTCTTGGGAGATCAAAATAAATGTTAGCTGATTTGCTCGTTTTCGTACATAAATATTTTTCCGAAGAAATACAAAGGAATGTATTTCCCGGGTCGTTTTCCCAACGAGGGTTGAATGGAATTTCCAACTCACGTCTCGATAATCGGGATTCGAATGATAAAAGGGGCATAAAATGATATTATCTAAACTACGGGATAAGGAAAGCATAAGGAACTAAAATCTATGGGGAAATCCTAAGAACTAAGGCAAACTACGCAATTCTACACTAAAACGCAAAAACGGAATTTAAAACGAAACGCGATTAAAAAGCAAGTACGACCAATCTAACTCCTAAAAATAACCTAAAATTTCTTTTATTCTAAAAATGACATTAGAAAACTAAATATGAATTAAAACTATTTTTTAGGAATTTTCTTGAATTTATTAGAATTAAAAACTAATTATTAACTATTTAAAATTCTAAAAATTATAAAAATCAAAGAGAAAAATATGAAACTATTATCTAAAAATCACAAATAACTCAAAAGACTTTTTAAAACTATTTTTTTATTTTTCAGATTAATTTTCTATTTTCTACAAATTTAAAACTATTTTAATCTAATTAAAATTGTAAAAAATACCAAATAAAAGTGGAAAAATAAGGAAAAATATTTTTTATGCTTTTTATATTTATCTTAAACTAAGAAAATTGAAAAATTATTTTTTGGAACTTTTTCTCAATTAATTGCAATAAAACCTATTAAAAATTGATTAAAATCTAATTTAAATTGAGAAAAATAGTAAATAAAGACCAAAAATTATAAAAATTTCAGGAAAAATCTAAAATGATAATAAGAATCTATGAAAAATGAGAAACTAGCAGGTTATGTGTAGAAATTAAAAGATGTACTGCAAATGCTACTAGAATAAGCTACCAAATTAAGCAAATAAGCTAGTTAACCAACCAAACAGTGAACAAAGCTAAAGAGTGCTAAAATAAGCTAATAGCAACTAGTTATATCTACTCCTATCAAGCCTAAATCCCTGATCAATGAAATAAGCAAACTGCTAGAATAAGCAAATCAGTGGTGACCCCCTACTGTTGGGGCTTATGCACCAGCTTAACCAATAAGCTAATCAGAAAACTAACACTGCAGTCCTAAACACCACCTGGCAAACTACAAATTTGCCAAGTATCAGATCCTAACTCTTTGATTTGAGACCAATGCAATAACTGCAATATTGCCTGATTCACACTTAAGTGTGAACAGGGGAGATCAGGACTAATTGATCAGCTTATTTGAAGCTCAAAATGATAAAACCAGATTTCACAAAAAGTAGTTTTCAGATTAAGACCAGTTGAACTATGATTATCCAAAGTTTGAAAGATTAATTCTCAAAGATGAATCAAATATTTGATTCACAAATTTGGTACAAAACAGTTTTGACAGAATTTGACTTTTGAAAATCAGTTAAGTAACTTTGACTAAACTTAACTTTGATCCAAATTAATGAACAAGTTATGATGAAATAAGACTAATGATGATAACACTAAGCTAGATCTAGTAGTTTTAAGCTAATTTGCAACTTATAACTCCTACTGATTTTAACAGATTAAGAAGCTATATTGTTAACAAAGAGAATTTGACTTTTGAGCTAAACTGCTATCAACAAGACCTCAATTCACTATCAATTACCTATATAAGTAAGAAGCAACTACTCCTAACTGTTTAGCTAACCTCTATTACAGATTATGCAGTTAATCCAAACACTATTTAAGCTACTTATATGAGAACTAATAAGCAGATTATACTATATCAAGCTAAACTAATATCAAACTCAGATCAAACAGTATCAAACATCACTAATTAACAGATTAATCAACAGATTCAGTGATTAAAACAGAAATGAAACTTACAAGGTTCCTTAGCCACTATTGCTTGCACTTTGATGAAATAAGTACCACTAACCTAATTAACCCCTAACCTATTCCAAATCAAGCTCAATTCTCAACCCAATCCAGCTACTGTTCCATTCCAAACCAGATCCAAAACACCAGAATGACAAATCATGACAGCAACTGTAGAATCTGATCTCAACTGGGATTTGAGTGAACTGATTTGAGTGATTTGAGATTAAACAAAGAATAAGCTCACAACAAGCTATCAAAAGCTTAAATGAACTATATGAAACAATAAATCAGTGGTGGATCAATCCAAACACAGATCTAAAGTGATTTTTAATTTTCAAATGATTTTATGTGATTTTTTTGTATTTTTGAGTTTTTGAAAAGTTAAGCTAAAACATATGTTTAAAATACTGAAATAAGCTCTCAATTAAGATAATAAGCAGATATATATCATAAAAACTTAAACAATAACAATTGAAAATGAAATGCAAAATTTTATTAATAAAGGAAAATGAGTACAAAATAGGAATTACAAAGTATTTAAAACATTGAAAGGGAAATAACTACTACAACTTAAGCTAGAGAGAAGGAAAAATAACAGAGAATAAGATACAAATTTGTGAACAAATATGAGGTCTATTTATAACATGAGCTAAGGGTCTTGGAAGCTTCTCGAAATCCTTCCTTTTGTGCTTCTTTGAGCTCCTTTCCACCCTTGGATCATAATAACCGCTTCTCCTCTCATCACAACCCTTGGATTGAATCTGATGACATGTTTCGACTAATAGGAGAGTGACATGTGGCCTAGAGCACACGGATTGGTGATGTGTCATTCCTTTTGTCAGTGGGGTGTCAGGGGAAAGTACCAATGTACCCTTAATTGTGGTTATTTTGATCAATTACACGGGGTGGGTTAATTAGGGTTCTAAGCTGGGTAAACTGGGGAAAAGCTTTGGCGGGAGGGTAATTGGGTTTTTTTTATTATATTTCAATTGCATTGACTGGTTTAGTGGGCGTTGACTTGGGTTTATTTGCCGGGTTTGGTTGGTTTTCGGGTTAGGATATGTAACCGGGTTTTGTGTTTGTAAGATATAACTTATCACATACACATCAAACCATAACACAAAGTAGCATATAGATGGAATTCTAGAGAGAGAAAGTTAGAGGTTTAGGGAACTTAGTGAGAGAAAGTGAAAGATATTATTATGAGCTCCAACTCTCTACCTTGGAAGGTAGAGAGTATTTATAGTCTTACATAACTCGCCACACTTTGGGCTGTGGATCAGGCATACAGTGGGTAAAGACCCGTCCGTCCTCCACGGTGTTACTTAACTAAATTACTACTTAACTTAAAAGAACTACGACTACGAGCTTTCTAACGATTACATATACTTGAGGTGACCGACTCTTTAATACCGGGAATTTCTAATTCCTAACAATCTCCCCCTAAGGGAGGTCACCTCAATAATGTACCAAAATTACATAGAATACAAATAGATTTTACATTAACACTTGATCTTGTATTCTTGATGTAGTCCTTTGCTCCTAAGATCGTAGTCATTGATTCTTCACATTGCATGTTTGGTTATTTCAAGTGGAGGTCTTTTACTGATCCACGTGATGATGAGTTTGAGCCATCTTTGGAGATCATCAGCTATCAAAAATCTCTGAGACATCCATTGTGGTGTTGTGACTTTGGGACCGACATGCTCACATTCTGGATCATGATTTCTTCTCATCAGAGCAGCGGAAGCATTTGTTGAATCACGATATTGGCAGCAGCGTAGCAGAAGCTTGGTGTGAAAATATCAGTGTCATTGATGCACTAATCATGATTTCTTTTGAGATGAATGTGTTAAGTGAGCATGCGGCTATGGATTGACCGCTTCATTCTGATCAGCTGCAAACGTCGGGCGTACCTGCATACAACAGTTAGCAACAAATCGCACGAAAGTGTCTTTGATCACTTTCGATGAATTGAGGTACACGGCCCACGGTTCCCCGTTGATCAGTACAAGTACTGCCTGTGATCAGGTAGGATTCCTAAGAATCTCCTTGACAGGGTTTCGCAGCTGTTCTAGCTGTTCTCAAACCGGAACGTCTCAAAGAAGACAACACGGAGTGAGTGAACCAGCGAATTTTAAGTCCACTGATTGATGAAAAGAGATTTGAAAAACAATCGTGTATTGCTCAATAGAAATTGTTTTTGCAGTACAACGAAGGTTTTATTGAAAATCAATTATCAATCATAAAAATACCTTTTGGTTTGAAAAATGAGTACACAGTCGATGTGTCAAAAGAAAAGAGTTTTTAAGCACAAAGACCGGTTTTTCAAAGGTATCCGTCAATCCCTAACCTGAACCAGGATTGATTCAAAAAATTGAATCGCCCCATTGTTTCTGTTCAGTTGTCACATGGTTGATCTATATGATAGATCTCACATGCCACCTACCAGGAGCTTGTTTGATGTTGGCTCCAGAAGGCTTTCCATCTTCATTGTGAATGTGTAAACACATCACTCAGATGTTCTGGCAATACCACAAGGATAATGCATAGGACTCAAGATATAATCTCTCTTTCCACATTGTGTGAAACAGAGAGTCTTCATTGAAAGTGTCCTAATGAGATTTATTGATGATCTCGTGGCTCTAGACTCAATTTGTGCATATTTGGATCCTGTGCCGGAGACTAGGGAGAGGGTCTCCTAATTCAATATCAACCATCTCTAAGAGACAGTCGATAGATTATGTCGGTTCCCCGTGAGAATGAAACAAGCCCTTTTAAGAGGAACTTGAGTGGTTTGGAAAGTTGAAGTGCAGTGCGTCACTGGGTCCATGACGTCTTGTCTTCAATACCGATGTTACCATCAGTAGTATATGAATTGAACCCGGTTTCTGCCCTAAGGTTGAATAAATGGAGGGCTATTTGTTTTCACCCTTTTCTCATTCAATTCTTTTTAATTCTTCAACCCCTTCAGTGCTTACCGAGACTTCATAGCTAGAACCTTGTTGGGTTTATTCCAGTACTAGCTCAGTCTTAGTCCGCACTCTTCCCATATCTCATTTTTCTCCTTTTATCATCATACCTAAGGACTTCTATACTAACTAGTGGATTGTCCCTGGGTAGATCCCTCCGGTTCTGGCGGATCATGGGAACACATACCTAACCTTATCATCCTTATATCACCGTACATGAAGTAAAGTTGGTCGGTCTATTTGGTATTGTTCGTCTGCCATTGGATCCAATTGAAAACCATTTGAAAATCAATTCAGATACTTGTGATATATAATCAAAGCATTTTGTACCTGAATTGTTTTTGATATTTTTAGAACGAGAACTCCCCCTCAACATGTGCATCAAGTATTTGAAAAATGTTTTGCACATGGAGGCAAGAGAAAGAATTAACTTCTTTGATTACCATTTTCTAAAAGATATCAACATCACTTCCCTCAACAGATGAAGTAGGTATAGCATTTCCGGGAAGGATGAGGTTTCCAAGAATTTGTTCCCCCTCAATATGTGCCTCGAGGTTTGGAAAGAGTTTTGCACATACTAGAGGGAACCTGCACATTAGGATGAATGATCACGTTTCAAATCAAAGGTTTAAGATAGATGCTCCCCCTCAACATGTGCATTGAAAAATTGAAATCGTTTGTCACATGTGAGAAGGACAGCATGTACATTCTTTTATAACCATTTACCTGATTATCAGTTTAAGTCCAATTTAAATCACACATTCTCCCCCGATCACAATTATCAAATCATTTGAGATTTGTGATCTCGTATAGATTTAAATTGATTTTGAAAGCTTTTAAGGAGAATTGTGACTTGATTGTGAAAGTGTTTTAACTGATATGTATCAGATTTTAAGACTTTAAACTCCATTTATTAAAACATGCATGTATATCATTTGAAAACAATTTAATGCCAAATAACTTTTTAATTTAATTGAAATCATTCTCCCCCTCAATCAATGACGTAGGTTGTTGATTGAGAGATAGAGATTTTGACAAATAAGTCCTGATGATTATCAAAAATAGAGATTGAGTTATTTTTCACAGCATTTAGTTTTCAGCAGATAAAAGTTTATAGAATCAGAGCATGGAATTTTGAAAACATGATAAAACATGGCTCTGTTCTTTCTTTAAAACCGGGTTATTGCCTGAAATGACAATAAACCATTTTTCTCTTTCTCCCAAAAATTTTTTTTTTTTTTTTTTTTTTTTTTTTTTTTTTTTTTTTTTTTAAAATTCGAACAACATCTAAAATCCCGTGTCATTCTTTGAATGACAGCACAAAGACCGTAGATATAATCGAACCGGAAAGAAACATGACAAAAATGACAATATTTTTTTTTTTTTTGAAGATTTTTCGACATTTTCAGATTTTTATGGATTTTGAGGGTTTTATAATTTTGTATTTTGTTTTTCAAATAAATATTTACAAGAGATAGATGAAGCAAGACCTTTACTCTTCGTCTTCCTCCTGAAGGCGTTTGAGAGTTTCTGGTTGAAGGCTTTTCAGACCAAGACGTGGAAGAATAAACTCAAAACGTTCTCTTGGAAGAGCTTTGGTGAAGATGTCCGCTAACTGAAATTCAGACCTCACAAAATATAGTTCCACTACACCTTTTTCCACTTGTTCCCTGATGAAATGATGTCGAATGTCGATATGCTTTGCTCTTGAGTGTTGAACGTTGTTGCATGAGAGAGCAATAGCACTTTTATTATCACAGTACAGAGGGATTTTGTTGAATTCAAAGCCATAGTCAGATAATTGAGATCTCATCCATAAGATTTGAGCACAACAAGATGACATGGCTATGTATTCAGCCTCTGTAGAGGAAATAGAAGTACTCATTTGCTTCTTTGAAGACCAGCTCACAAGCTTATCACCCAAAAACTGAGCACCTCCTGACGTACTTCGACGTGTATCTTGACAACCTGCATGATCAGCATCTGCATAGGCCGTTAGTGACATACCGGTGTCCTTCGGGTACCATAGTCCCATATTGATGGTTCCTTGGAGATACCGAAAGACCCGTTTAACTGCTTCAAGGTGCTTTTTAGTAGGCTTAGCCTGGTATCTAGCACACATGCACACAGAGAACAAAATGTCTGGTCTACTAGCAGTGAGATACATCAGGGATCCAATCATACTTCGATATTTAGTTTGGTCAATCATGATCCCTGAGAGGTCCTCATCTAGTTTGGTTCGGTCAATCATGGGGGTGTCAACAGGGTCACTTGAATCAAATCCAAATTTCTTTAAAATCTCTGTTGCATATTTAGATTGATTTATGAAAATGCCTCCGGGACTTTGAGAAATTTGTAATCCCAAGAAAAATGACATTTGTCCCATCATTGACATTTGAAACTTTGAACTCATTTCATTTGAAAAACGATCACATTCCATTGGGTCAGTCGAGGCAAAAATAATATCATCAACATAAATTTGAACATGAATCAAATGTTTGCCTGACTTCCTGGTGAACAATGTAGGATCAACTGCTCCTTTGATGAATCCGGTTGATAGAAGAAACTTTGATAGTGTATCATACCATGCCCTTGGAGCTTGCTTTAAACCGTAAAGAGCCTTCTTCAGATGATAAACGTGAGTAGGATGCTCTTGGTTCACGAATCCTTCGGGTTGGCTTACGTAGACGACTTCTTTAAGATCTCCGTTCAGAAATGCCGTCTTCACATCCATCTGATAAACCACCATGTTCTTACTTGCAGCATTAGCCAAAAAGATTCTGATTGCCTCGATTCGAGCAACTGGAGCAAAAGATTCTTCAAAGTCTATACCCTCTTCTTGATGATATCCTTTAGCAACTAATCGAGCCTTGTTCTTCAACACATCGCCATGCTCATCAAGTTTTACTTTGAAGATCCATTTTAGAGCTATAATCATAGCACAGTCTGGAGCAGGTACTAACTCCCATACATCAAGACGATCAAACTCATGAATTTCATCTTGCATAGCATTGAACCAGCTATCTTCATTCATAGCAGTTTTAACATCTTTTGGTTCGATCTTAGATAGTACGGAGTTGAAGAAGCACCATAAGGCATCGGTTGCAAGTTGCTTCCGGGTAGATACAGGGCGAGAGGGATTACCAATGATGTTGTCTAATGGATGATCGTGAGTCCATTTTCTGAGGTGTTCATGTGGCATTTGTTGAGGAACTGAGGTAGCTGAGTCGATGTCTCCTGAAGAAGATGGTTCAGATGATGATACAGGAGTAGCAAATATGTTTTCAAATGGAGCATCTTCAGGAGTCGCAAAGGGATTAACTTCATCATTGATGCCAGAAACATTTCCATGATGTACATTTGAAGAATGATGATTTGTTGATGAGACTGAAGGATCAGCAGCAGGTGCTTCTTGACTTACAGATATTGAAACTGATGGATTGACTTCATTCACTGGAATCTGAGCATCCTCTGTTGTAGGGATCAGCACCTCATTAGTAGTAGACTCATACAGTTCATCAAACATTGGATCAAACAATTTCTTTACATCATCTTCAGATGGAGGTACATATGGTGTTTCTTGAGAGGAGTTTGGGACAAGGGATGAACCAATAGGACTGTTTTGAAGTGCGGGTCCTGAGCTGGAGTGTCCAGGAGCCATTTGACCGGTCAGCTCATCAAACGTAACGTGAATTGTTTCCATGATATTTCGGGTTCTTTTGTTGTAGATTCGGTATCCCTTTTTGTTTGGTGCATATCCTACAAATACTCCAATGTCAGCTTTAGCTCTAAGTTTGCCCAAGTCTTGACCCTCATTAGTTGGATAGCACAATGCTCCAAACACACGAAGGAAAGATAGATTAGGTTTCCTGTTGTGGACAAGTTCATATGGGGTTTTTCCATGAATGGTGTGAATCAGGGAACGATTTTGTGTGTAACATGCAGTGGCAATTGCTTCAGCCCAGAGAAACATTGGAACCTTTGAGTAGATCAGCATTGTTCTTGCAGCTTCAACAAGAGTACGATTTCGTCTTTCAACTACACCGTTCTGTTGAGGGGTTCGTGGAACACTTCTTTGATGGCTGATTCCAATGCTTTCATAGAATTCACTAAGTTGTTTGTTAACAAACTCAGTTCCATTGTCTGTTCTGATAATTCTGACAGTTTTGTTTAGTCTCACCTGCAGCTGTTTGATGAGTTTGATGATGATATCCGGAGTTTCATCCTTTGTCCTTAAGAACTTGACCCAGGTGAATCTAGAATAATCATCAACCACAACTAACACGTATTTCTTCCCAAAGATATTCTGCACCCTCATTGGTCCACATAAATCCATATGAATCATATGAAGAACTTCTGTGACAGAGTTAGTAGGTTTGGGTTTATGGGCATACTTCTTGCTTTTTCCCAATTGACATGCTGAACAAAGATGATCCTTTTCATACTTTAGTCTAGGTAAACCTACAACTAAGTCCTTTCTGGAAAGATCGTTGATGGTGCCGAAGTTCAGGTGATTGAGACGACGATGCCATAACCATGACTTTGTCTTTGAAGCCTTTGATAACAAGCAAATTGGTGAAGCTCTCATCATGTCATCGATAGAGATAGTGTAAAGGTTTGAGCCACGAGTTCCTTTCAACAGTTCCTTACCATTAAGATCTCTAACGAAGCAGGTATGTTTTCTGAAGGCTACTTCTAGATCAGAATCACAGAATTGGCCAACAGAGAACAGATTATGACCTAAACCTTCCACATAATACACTCTGGAGATGATACTATCACCAACAACATAATCTCCATAACCCATAATAGCACCGAAATGATCATTACCAAATCTAACAGTCCCGATGAATTTGCTCACGAAGTTCATGAGCCGTGACCGGTCTCCAGTCATATGCTTGGAACAGCCTGAGTCCAGGTACCACAGAACGATTTGAACGATCTGCAGTTGAACACAGACAAGAATGGATAACTGGATAATTGGGATCCCCATGCAAGAATGGGTTCCATTTGGTTAGTAGCAACAGTTGGAACACCCACATCAGAAATAGATGCATTCATATCAGACAGTGAGGTAATGGAATCATTATGAGTAGATGCAATACTAGTGTCGGTATTAGACCTGTTTACAGTGTGACCACTTCTTAAGGGAATAGTTCTACCAGTAGGCATCCATTTTCTAGTGGGCATTATCTGATTGGTCTTATGACCAACAGGTATCCAATAAGAACCTATTCTACTGAATGTTCTTCCTGTGGGTTTCCATTGTTTTCTAACTTTCTTTCGCTTTTGCCTTTTAGCCTTTTTAGCATGAATTTTAGCATTAACAATATTAACTGGACAATTAACATCATTAGGCAAAGCATTGACATCACATCCATGATTAGAAACAGAATTCAAGCAAACATCAGTACAAGTTTTGCAAATGGTATCAGAATTCGAATTAATTACAGTACGCTTATGGCTGATACTAGAATCAACACGATTCGTTTTATTCGATTCAAACTTAAGGTTCCTAGATTGTTCTTCTACTTTCTTCCAGTCCACATTCTTAGCTTGAGAGGTCCTATCATTCCTTGTATTGTCTTGAGAGTTTGACCTGCTCCCTTTAATGTCACTGATTACTCCTGTAGAGGGAATGGGAACATTAGTTTGTTTTACTACTCTTTGCACCACCTGTTTAGATGTGCTGGGATCTGAACTACATGCAGGTGCACTACGGTTCACTTTCATAAAGCTAGATGTACTGAGATTGGTACTCCTAGAAGGCACATTTGAGTTCTCTTTCCTAGCATTGACAGATCTAGAATCTGAACTACTCAAGGGTACACAACGACTCTTATTCAAAACATTGGGAATCGAGTGCATCTCATATTTGGCCTTAGGCATTGAGCATGGAATCAAAGGGTTAACTCTCTCACCTAATGTCTTTGGGCATATGGTGATCAAGCATTCTAAGATTTCTTGAGATCGTTTGGCATATGAGCATGCATGTCCAATTGCATTATCATGAGGTTTCTCTAGCTTATCCTCTTCAACAATCTCACGCAGGCATTCTAAGCAATCCTTAAGGGATGAGAAATATGTTTGAAAGGCAAGTTTATTGTTCCTTAGATGAGGAGGGACATATGTCACAGATAACGCATATTTATTGCAAGAGTGAACCTTTGATACAACATTCTCCCCATTGGTCATTGGCATTTTCCCTTTTACCTGACTCTTCAGATTCTCAATTTCCTTCTGCAATGAAGCTACTTGTTCGTTGTTTTTGTTACGAGTGATTTTAATTGACTCAAATAACTCATTGAAATGACGTTTAACCTTTTCATTTTCTTCTAGAAAACTTTCGTTTTCCTTTTGTAAAGCATTTACTAGGTTTTGAAGATGAAACGTTTGAGAAATCTGAGAATCTAAAGGAGGAGGCATTTGGGAACCTGTCATATTGTTTGTTTGACCTTTTAACTGAGAGATCTGGGCTTTCAACTTTCTGATCGTGTTGCACTGAGCTTGAATCTGTTCATCACGTTTGTTAATTTGAAAAACTGCATCAAACTCTGGAACATCTGAAGATGTCTTGACATTTGAAGTTTTGACATTTTCTTTGAGATGTTGGTATTTTAGTTGTAAATTAAAATGCTCAACTTCTAATTTGGAAAAATGTTTAACTAAAGTGTCGTGATCATCTAGTTCAATCTTCTCGTTTAGTTTAGAATTAGTTTTTTCAAGCTCAATGACACGGTCATGGGAGACTTTCAGGGCAACAGACAGTTCATGAAATTTAGAAGCATTAATGGAGCAATTTGAAGCAGTAAAAAAGATATCTTGAGAAACACATTCAGTAATAAGAGTCTCATTTAATGTATGCAAGTTCTTTCTCTCAATCTCATTATATTTTAGTGCACGCTCATAATCACTAACTTCATCAACCATTGCATCAAATTCCTTTTCCATGCCTTTAATATCAGCTTCTACCCCCTTTTTAAGACTCTCAAAGTGATCTTTTAGAAGTTTAAAGAAGGGCATGACCTCAGTTAAATAACATTCTTTCATTTGTTCAAAACCTCTTTCACCTTCAGTTATACCAGTGGGAGTGATCCTTTTCTTGCAAGTTTTCTCAAAATCAACAAATAGTTGGAATATAACGTATTGGCTAATTAATGTCTTGCTTTTAGTGGCAATTGTTCTAGGTACAAGATGCATAGGTGTATTAGGAGGATACACTGTTGCTCTAGGCATTTTCCGAAGGGGAGGGTTTGTTTCTACAATATTTTCAGCTTTCTGCTTATCTAAATCCATTTTCCAGAAGACTTGTTCGGGAGTCAACAAAGTCTGAGGTTTAAACTTGTTCAAGGCAATCCAGTTTTCCTTCTTGTAATCATGAGGAGAGAAGATTATGTTTTTCTCTTTGCATTTGGGATCATCTTGCTTCTTATTCATCTTTTCCCTAGTGATATCATTTAAAATCTTATCTTCCTCAGTGCACTCAACGCAACTAGGTTTCTGCCTAGGCTTAAGGACTTCATTACCATCATAAATTACCTTATGAGCATTTCTAGCCTTTTTAATTACCTCTGGATTTGGTTCCTCTACAAGGGGAACGCTATGCTTATCGCTTAGAACTCTATGCTTAGTGATCATGTGAGCAGTCTGAATGGTGTTTCCTTGTAAATACAACTTGTTTTCAAGTTTGTTTTTCAAAGTTTTCAGATTAGAAAAATCTCTCAAGAGTTTTGATTCCTTTGCATTAAATTCTTGCTTAAGCATTTTCACATTTTCTTGAAGTTCTTGTTTTTGCTTAGCTGTTTTAGAAAGTTTTTCTTGCAAGGAATTTAGTTCTTGTTTCAATACTTCTTCTCTAAACTTGCTTTTTCTAATTACTGTACTCACTTGGACATCCATTTCCTGCTCACGAGTGGTCAACTCAAATTTTGCCCGTTGTTCATGAATAGCAACACGTTCCTTATAGGCATTTAGTTCAGAAATTATGGAATCATTAGGAGCACATGCAGTGTATTCATCAAAGACATAGTCATTGTTGACTGCAGAAGATGCATCACTTGGTACAATTTCACTTTCACTTTATTTCACGTATTGATCGTATGGGACAATATTGATGTTACCCATATTTTCAATATTTGATTCAAAAGTTTCAGTTGGTTGTACTTTGTCATGCATCTGTTGCACATCAGCATCATCGTATAGTTTTAATACCTCAGAGATGAGTTTGTCCTTGGATGTGCCAGCTTGTGGTGAGGAAGAGATCTTGGGAGAAACCATTGGAGAGATGCTAGCCATAAAGATTGTGTGTGCAGTAGGTCCATCATCTACATCAGAATCGTAAGCATCACAGTCAGCGACTTGAAAGGCGTTCTGATGATTGTGACCTATCTCCTGAATAGGCTGCTCATCCACATCTGCATCATAGGTCTTGGCATTACCCTCAGCAAGAAACAGCAATTCCTCTTCATCCAACGTAACACCATTGTCCTGAGCTTGTGCCAGCAGCATCTTATCTCTGAAGTAATCAGCATTCTGTGGCCGCTTTGGAGATGTGCAGTTCCTTGCAATGTGTCCCTCACCACCACAGTTATAGCATTTGATCGGCTTAGCTTGACCTTGGTTACCATTCCTTCCTCGATTCTGATTGGCCACATAGCCTCTACCAGCACCACCCCTTCCCTGATCATACTGTCTTTCCTGAACTGGTTGCACCACGATCCTTCCATCTTTAACAGTAGCTTGATTGTGTGGGTTAGATGCTGTTCTGAGGTTGTTGTTGGTTTGTGGGAGAGAATTCATGTTTTGGCTAATCAGAAGAGCTAGTTGATTGATGAAGCTTCCCACGTGTGCATCAGCATCAGCTTGTTTGTACATAGGATCAGGAATGAGTTTGTGATTACCATTACCCAAGGGTATGACTTGTGAAGCTTTGGTTTTGATTCCGATGTTTGAGTAGAAGGCAGTTGAATCATTAGACGAGCTTGTCTCTCCTAGGTTAGTTTTGAACTGATTGAGAATCAATTTTTCAAACATGGCATGTCTCTCATTCTGAAGGAGGAAGGCATAGAGTTGCTCATAGTTTGTGTTCTTCAGTCCTTTAGTAAGCTTCACAGCGGTAACAAACTTGTGCCATTCGGGATTCATGTTGTTTACAAATTTTGAATTCAACTGAATGTTAGGCATAGTCATTCTGATGTTCCTCATGTCATTAACTAACTTATGAAATCTCACATAGTACTCATAGACATTCTCATCTGGTTTCATCTTGAAATGCTCAAATTCATCATAGAGTTGTGATTCTCTGTCTTCCATGGTTAATTCTGAGCCTGAGAGAAGCATCTTTACATTATCCCAAACTGCTTTTGCATCAGTGTTGTGATTGATCAGCTTGTAGATGTCTTTAGGAAGACCTTGAAGAACAATGTTTGAAGCCCTGATATCTGCATCGAATCTCTTTTTCTCCTTATCATCAAGCTCATCATACATCTTAGGTCTGTCCATTCCGTAAACAGGAGTACCATCTTCATTAGTATCAAGTATGTCTCTGGTCGTCTCAACACGATATGGTCCTTCATCAATGGATTTGAGAATGTTGACGCCATTTTCCTTTCCAAGGCAATACAATCTGATTCGTTGAGCCCAAGAATCGTAGTCTGTTCTGTCAAGCATGGGTGGACGAGTATCTGAACCAGCTGCTTGTACATCCTCGGCAACAGTGGAGATAACAGTAGGGACGTTGGTAGACATGTTAACAGATTATACGGGATTTTATAACTCAATGATTAAACCGGGAAATAGATTCTTTCACGGGATTTTACTAAATCAAGAGAAAACCGTAAATAATCACTCAAGTCGCTAGATGATAAAGCTCTAAGTCGCTAGGGACAAATTCACTAAGTCGCTACCAATTAATTCGCTAGACAGCCAATTCGCTAGAATCCCAAGTCGCTAACAGAAAAGCAAGTCGCTAAGTAGTAACTCGCTAACACTCAAGTCGCTAGCAAAAATTCAGCAGTAATTCGCTACTCAAGTCGCCAACAATGCAAGTCGCTAAAGAGCAACTCGCTAACACTCAAGTCGCTAGCAAAAATTCAGCAGTAATTCGCTACTCAAGTCGCCAACAACGCAAGTCGCTAAAGAGCAACTCGCTACAGACCAAGTCGCTACCACAAGTCGCTACCCGTAGTGGAGAGTCCACTACTTGTCCTTTAACTCGCTAGCTCTAACTCGCTAGCTTTAACACTGTAACTCGCTACAATTTTGTGAAGCAAGTCGCTACCAAGAAAAATCCGAGAGCTAAGTCGCTAGCTTGAAAAACCAAATAAACTTCACTTTTCAATCCAAAAACAACCCAACCAAGATGATTCAAGCTTACCAAATGAAGACCTAAACACTTTTGATGATTCTAAACATGAAAGTACCAACAAAATTCAAACTTTAACACAAGAAATCAACCAAATGATGCAAAAACCACTAAACTTTTTCAAACTCAAAAACCACCTAAAAACCACTATAAATCCAAAGATGTGCAAGATATGATCTAACCATAGCTCTTGATACCAATTGTAAGATATAACTTATCACATACACATCAAACCATAACACAAAGTAGCATATAGATGGAATTCTAGAGAGAGAAAGTTAGAGGTTTAGGGAACTTAGTGAGAGAAAGTGAAAGATATTATTATGAGCTCCAACTCTCTACCTTGGAAGGTAGAGAGTATTTATAGTCTTACATAACTCGCCACACTTTGGGCTGTGGATCAGGCATACAGTGGGTAAAGACCCGTCCGTCCTCCACGGTGTTACTTAACTAAATTACTACTTAACTTAAAAGAACTACGACTACGAGCTTTCTAACGATTACATATACTTGAGGTGACCGACTCTTTAATACCGGGAATTTCTAATTCCTAACAGTGTTTGGTTTTGGGCTCGGGTAAAACTAATTTGGGCCGAAAGTGGTTTAGTAGTGGATTTGACTTATATTGTTAACACTTATATGCACCAAGGACCAATGTTGTAAATGAAGATTTTCAAGGGACCAAACATGTAATTCTGCCATTCTCTATAAGGACCAATCTTGTTAAGCTCAAATAATCCAAGGGTGACTTTTGTAAAATCTGAAACTTTGAGGATCAATTCTGTCAAAAGCTCAAAATGCAGGGACTATTCTTGACTTTTCTTCAAATTTTACTGAAACTTTAAAAATAATCTTCTGAGAATAAAATCTTCCACAATACACAATCTTAGCCTTCCAGCTCAGCTAAAACTCTCTTGATCTCTCATGTTCGGATTTACATCTGATTTGGATCCTTTTTGCGTGTTTTTTGCATATCCGTACCTGCACAAGCACAAACTCAAGAAAACCACAAATATAAGCAATAAACGGCTTTTCCTTGGTTGTTTTGGGTCAGTTTTGATAATGAAAAGATATGTGAATAAGCACATATCAAAATACCCCAGACGAGACCATTGCCGTGTCCTCACGCAATGCAATCAACTCACGCTTCTAAAACCAAGGATTTCAATCTCTTTCTACTAAACCTATGAAGAAATAGCAAAGATTCCTCAAAAGAGATTAAGAAAGCCTTAATTCTAAAAACTCCCTGTTTACCTTTTAATTCACATATTTAGATATTATGGTTAAGCACATTCCGATTATGAATGACGGTTTGTTGAACTTTCATGTCGATCAATAACTCAAACATTTTTCAAACGACACGTTAGGATCACGGAGTAGAAAACACAACACAGCGTGAAGTGACCATACGGATAGAATACATCGTCCCTGATTTTTCACAAGTCCCAAACTAAGCGTAAAACCGAAATCATTGTTAAATATGATTCTAGATGCTAACACTACCCATGGAAGTTACTTGTGTACTTACCTTTCGTTCCCATTTTCCTATTTTCCTCTAGATTTTTTTATTTTTGTGAGAAATGAATTTCTTCAAGTTCTCGCTTCGATAAGGATTATTCCGATAAAGATACAAAGCTAAGTCGATAATTAGTTATCCGCCTTCTCTTAAGAACCATTGTCGTAAAAATGAGGTCCACATCAAGGAATTTTTATTACTTAACTTTTGATTTTTTTCAATTTTCAACATTTTTTCATTTTTCATCAATTTTTTTTTTTTTTTTTTTTTCACATGAACTTTTACTTTTATATGAGCTGTGAACTACGGAGCTTCACGGGGTAATTCCAAGACTATAGGCTTCATGAGATGAGAATCCCGGCTGGCTAGGCTAAGACCTCATTCAATCCCGGCTAAAGATCCAAGGGTCCGATCTCGACACCGCAGCTCACAACTTTACTTATTACTTTTGCACTTATCACTGATTTCTCATTTATTACGGATCCTTGATGTGTACCCAATTTTTAAAACAAAGATTCTCTTAAGAAGATAAAGAACTAACTATCGCCAAAAACTCAACATCTCTAATTATTTAGACAGATATGGGGTGAAACAATTTTGTGGGAACAAAAAGCCATAAGTACCTTCGATGGGCTCTAAAGAGAACCAACTACTCCACGCTTAGCATCTAAACTCATAAGTAACTCTATCATTTCTCGATCTCTGCAAATTTAAAATCCCAAATAATGAGATCCGCAGATGCTTAGCCTATAATTCTTAGATTATTTATGGTTAAGGGAACAAGCTAGGGCTCAACACGCCCGGTCAAGTCAGAATTCTATTCCTACTCTCACCAGCGGAAAGTCAATCAAGGTGTCAAAACATATATTAACTTAGCAAATGCTTCGTCAAATAATCTCAAGTCTCGCATTTTAAAGTCACTTATTAGAAACTAGCAAATCCTTGATTAAGCTTCGCATATTTAAAATCACTTAGGCAGACTTGCAAAATCTTGGCCTTGTGAGCTAGAATCGCATTTTATAGCCTCTAGTCTAAGCAATTAGCAAATGCTATGTCAAGAAAAACGCATATTTAAAGAAACTTCTAAGAGACTAGCAAGAACTTTTCGATCATAAAACTAGCAAAAGCTTACAAAAAATTTTAAATTTTTCACATTTTTGCACAATTTTTTCATTTTCTAAGGAAAAACGGGGTTACGAGAGAAACACAACAGAAATAAGCAAGTGCGGTCAAATCAAATCGAAGATTACCCTACCCCAGACTAGAACGAAACATTGTCCTCAATGTTTAAAGCAAGGGTATCACGAAAATCTAAAAGCCGTTTATTAAGTATGCTCAAAGATAAACGTTAGTCGATAAGATTAAGGATATCGGATTTCCATCAGCATCGATCATGAGACTCGAGTGGAGAAAATGACAAACTTCGAGCACGAGAGTCTTCATATCGGGAACATCCTAAACACAACATCACAAACAACCAAACACGAGAAATCGAAGAGGCAGACCCCTTCGCGTCACTTATTAGAAAATAGAAAGAAGATAGATGGATAAGCATGGGGTGCCTCCCACGAAGCGCTACTGTTTTTGATCACCGAGTCGCTAGCCTGACTCGTCCCCGAATTCATTTGTCCTTGGGGAAGAAAGTGGTAGAGATACCAGGGTCAAAAACGGTGTCCTCATTCCCGAAAGAATGAGACTGGGTGGGTTGGGTGGTGAAGAAAATGTCGGGCATCAGCACAAATGGTATAACATGAAAGAATGATCCATCATCCGACGGTTTTGGAGGTGGACGAAAGAATGATGGATAGAAATGAGAAAACTCCAAGAA
Organism: Chrysanthemum seticuspe; assembly: GCA_019973895.1. Taxonomy (NCBI): domain Eukaryota; kingdom Viridiplantae; phylum Streptophyta; class Magnoliopsida; order Asterales; family Asteraceae; genus Chrysanthemum; species Chrysanthemum seticuspe. Next base: position 191,769,698 of record BPTQ01000009.1, on the reverse strand, counting down.
AGATGGGAGCTTATGGTAAGAGATAAGAGGTGTAGGCTCACAAATGAAGGCATCCAAGTGAGGATCCTTTTCTCGAATAATGGTTTTAACAAAGAACTCATTAATGAATATCCCGGGTTTAAAGATCTTGTCTTCACATGCGGGCTCAACGGGATACATGATGGTTGACTCATTAGAGAAAGAAGAGTCGAGCAGTCCATCAAGAAACATCATATCCCCCTCGGGATCATTCATAACAACATCCTCAATACCCGGTGGTATTGGGTCATCAATAGCATCCTCAATGATCGGGTCATTTGTCGGAGTATTGGAAATTTCGTTCAAAACCTTGTTCCCATCAATATCAAAATAGAATCGTTCAAGAATCGGAGGATAAACATCATCAATAGTGGGATTGCCACTAATCTCTTCATCAAATCGGAAAGTCTCAAGCTCGGGAGAGAAATCACTATCTTTAACGGAGATAGGATGCGAACTCGAATTATCGTTCAATGCTTCAATCTTGGAAATGAGAAGATAAACTCTCGACAATGTTTCACGTAGTGCTGGATCCTCGATCTCAATATCATCGGGCTTAATCTCTTCTTCTTCTGGCTCAAAATCATTATCTTCTATGTCGGGCTCAGAAGGTAAATCGTCGACAAAGTCGATGTCTCCATAAGAATCGTCATCGGAATCGGAGAACATCTCAACATGATCATTTGAAATATCAAGAGAAGGCTCATCACAAATGTTAACAACCCCAGACTCTCTTGGGCTTGGGATAAGGATCTCAACACTAGCCTTTTCCGTTTCCGGAATAGTACTAAGATGCTCATCCCCCATTATGAAAGAGTCAACGGGTTCAACAATGTCTGTAACAATAGAGTCATCTACTTCTTCCAAAAGAACGTTACTTCTCTCATCCGGCGTGAGAGAAGGGGAAGGGTCGGAAATGAAAGGCTCAGAAACGGGAGTGGGATTGCCACTCGGAGGAGTATAATCGTCATCAGAATCTGAATCGTAAACGAAAGGTCTCCGGTAACTAATTTTAGCGGCTTGCTCTTCAGCGAGTAATTCACCATAAGTTTTCCGAGGAGGATCTTCGTTTCCGTGGGTGATTTTATCAAGAAGATTCTTAAGATCAATCATTACTTCCAGAAATTTTGGATTAGACATTAGTGAAGGTTGTGGTTGAACTTCTTGGTATTGTGGAGGTGGGTTATAAGGATAATCGTAATTGTTACAAGGAACTTGCTCGTAAACAATCGGATTCTGCATCTGACAATCAGAATTAACGTGCGGACCTCCACAATACTCACAACAGTATGATTGTTGTGACGAATACGGGTAAGGTTCATAACCAAGGGTTGAGTTATTAAATTGAACTTGACATTGTAAACCTTGGTGAGGACCACCACAGTACTCACAAGAGTATGACTCCGGCTCATGGTACATAGGTTGGTTAGGAAAATTGGTTGTCTCATAGTCAGGATTGTGGTGAAACTCGGTTCCTGATTTTCCATTGCTACAAGCGAGACAATTCCCACCATATTCGGGTCCGCTGCACCATATACACAAGAGCTGATAAATCGAAGAATTATCCGTGATAGGCTCGGGAGTCAATTCGGGCTCAGAAACATATTCCATTTCCCTCACCGGAGAAGGAGTAGGAATCGAGGGTTCTCCAATTATGTCATTATAAAGAGCACTCTTTTGTTCTAGCCGTGCATAAAGACGGGCGAGATCTGGATTTGGATTAATAAAATTATTGCATACACCACAAAATCCATTCCGACAATTATTTCCGCACCAATCACATATACATTTCAAACACCGAAATTGATTTTCTTCCATACGGCTTTGGCAATGAAGGCAACGACGATAAGAACATATCTCGGGTTTTGGTGGATGGTCAGAAAAACTTTTAGAGTCATCGAGAGATTGTTTGTCGGCTAAGTCCCACCAATAGCAAGATTTTTTAGAACCAGGTTGTCCACATCGACCACATACACATTCTGGATTAAGACAACAATATTGTTTCTCCTCCATACGGCCTTTGCAATGAAAACAATGACGATAATCGATCGTATCCATGAGAATTAAACATATAGAGGGTTGAAGAAAAGAATTATCGGGTTAAGAGGATAAGAGAAGAATATTTTTGGGTTTTTATATTTAGAAAACACAATATTTTTGTAACCTTCACGTCAACCGGTGCTCGGTAGCTCTCAAAAGTACGCGCAGCGGAGCGGGAACGAAGAGTGGATCGTTCTTCAGTCTGCAATTTAATGTCAAGACTTTCCTTATACCCCGTGTATAGGTTGTACCTTCAAGGTGAGCCGACGTAACAATTGACGTTTCAGTTTATTTTGTTGGTTTTTTAATTTTTATGGTTTTGCAAACACTCTAGGAAGAATGTTTTGGTGTTTTTTAGATGTTTTTGGGTTTTCAAAAATATATATTTACAAAAACAACGGGAACTTCACTCGGGGAAGGATCTTCAAATGCACGCGATACGAGACGGAATACGAAAACTCGCTACAAGCCCTCCCCGGCAGCGGCGCCATTTTGATTTGCTCGTTTTCGTACATAAATATTTTTCCGAAGAAATACAAAGGAATGTATTTCCCGGGTCGTTTTCCCAACGAGGGTTGAATGGAATTTCCAACTCACGTCTCGATAATCGGGATTCGAATGATAAAAGGGGCATAAAATGATATTATCTAAACTACGGGATAAGGAAAGCATAAGGAACTAAAATCTATGGGGAAATCCTAAGAACTAAGGCAAACTACGCAATTCTACACTAAAACGCAAAAACGGAATTTAAAACGAAACGCGATTAAAAAGCAAGTACGACCAATCTAACTCCTAAAAATAACCTAAAATTTCTTTTATTCTAAAAATGACATTAGAAAACTAAATATGAATTAAAACTATTTTTTAGGAATTTTCTTGAATTTATTAGAATTAAAAACTAATTATTAACTATTTAAAATTCTAAAAATTATAAAAATCAAAGAGAAAAATATGAAACTATTATCTAAAAATCACAAATAACTCAAAAGACTTTTTAAAACTATTTTTTTATTTTTCAGATTAATTTTCTATTTTCTACAAATTTAAAACTATTTTAATCTAATTAAAATTGTAAAAAATACCAAATAAAAGTGGAAAAATAAGGAAAAATATTTTTTATGCTTTTTATATTTATCTTAAACTAAGAAAATTGAAAAATTATTTTTTGGAACTTTTTCTCAATTAATTGCAATAAAACCTATTAAAAATTGATTAAAATCTAATTTAAATTGAGAAAAATAGTAAATAAAGACCAAAAATTATAAAAATTTCCGGAAAAATCTAGAATGATAATAAGAATCTATGAAAAATGAGAAACTAGCAGGTTATGTGTAGAAATTAAAAGATGTAGTGCAAATGCTACTAGAATAAGCTACCAAATTAAGCAAATAAGCTAGTTAACCAACCAAACAGTGAACAAAGCTAAAGAGTGCTAAAATAAGCTAATAGCAACTAGTTATATCTACTCCTATCAAGCCTAAATCTCTGATCAATGAAATAAGCAAACTGCTAGAATAAGCAAATCAGTGATGACCCCCTACTGTTGGGGCTTATGCACCAGCTTAACCAATAAGCTAATCAGAAAACTAACACTGCAGTCCTAAACACCACCTGGCAAACTACAAATTTGCCAAGTATCAGAACCTAACTCTTTGATTTGAGACCAATGCAATAACTGCAATATTGCCTGATTCACACTTAAGTGTGAACAGGGGAGATCCGGACTAATTGATCAGCTTATTTGAAGCTCAAAATGATAAAACCAGATTTCACAAAAAGTAGTTTTCAGATTAAGACCAGTTGAACTATGATTATCCAAAGTTTGAAAGATTAATTCTCAAAGATGAATCAAATATTTGATTCACAAATTTGGTACAAAACAGTTTTGACAGAATTTGACTTTTGAAAATCAGTTAAGTAACTTTGACTAAACTTAACTTTGATCCAAATTAATGAACAAGTTATGATGAAATAAGACTAATGATGATAACACTAAGCTAGATCTAGTAGTTTTAAGCTAATTTGCAACTTATAACTCCTACTGATTTTAACAGATTAAGAAGCTATATTGTTAACAAAGAGAATTTGACTTTTGAGCTAAACTGCTATCAACAAGACCTTAATTCACTATCAATTACCTATATAAGTAAGAAGCAACTACTCCTAACTGTTTAGCTAACCTCTATTACAGATTATGCAGTTAATCCAAACACTATTTAAGCTACTTATATGAGAACTAATAAGCAGATTATACTATATCAAGCTAAACTAATATCAAACTCAGATCAAACAGTATCAAACATCACTAATTAACAGATTAATCAACAGATTCAGTGATTAAAACAGAAATGAAACTTACAAGGTTCCTTAGCCACTATGGCTTGCACTTTGATGAAATAAGTACCACTAACCTAATTAACCCCTAACCTATTCCAAATCAAGCTCAATTCTCAACCCAATCCAGCTACTGTTCCATTCCAAACCAGATCCAAAACACCAGAATGACAAATCATGACAGCAACTGTAGAATCTGATCTCAACTGAGATTTGAGTGAACTGATTTGAGTGATTTAAGATTAAACAAAGAATAAGCTCACAACAAGCTATCAAAAGCTTAAATGAACTATATGAAACAATAAATCAGTGGTGGATCAATCCAAACACAGATCTAAAGTGATTTTTAATTTTCAAATGATTTTATGTGATTTTTTTGTATTTTTGAGTTTTTGAAAAGTTAAGCTAAAACATATGTTTAAAATACTGAAATAAGCTCTCAATTAAGATAATAAGCAGATATATATCATAAAAACTTAAACAATAACAATTGAAAATGAAATGCAAAATTTTATTAATAAAGGAAAATGAGTACAAAATACGAATTACAAAGTATTTAAAACATTGAAAGGGAAATAACTACTACAACTTAAGCTAGAGAGAAGGAAAAATAACAGAGAATAAGATACAAATTTGTGAACAAATATGAGGTCTATTTATAACATGAGCTAAGGGTCTTGGAAGCTTCTCGAAATCCTTCCTTTTGTGCTTCTTTGAGCTCCTTTCCACCCTTGGATCATAATAACCGCTTCTCCTCTCATCACAACCCTTGGATTGAATCTGATGACATGTTTCGACTAATAGGAGAGTGACATGTGGCCTAGAGCACACGGATTGGTGATGTGTCATTCCTTTTGTCAGTGGGGTGTCAGGGGAAAGTACCAATGTACCCTTAATTGTGGTTATTTTGATCAATTACACGGGGTGGGTTAATTAGGGTTCTAAGCTGGGTAAATTGGGGAAAAGCTTTGGCGGGAGGGTAATTGGGTTTTTTTTATTATATTTCAATTGCATTGACTGGTTTAGTGGGCGTTGACTTGGGTTTATTTGCCGGGTTTGGTTGGTTTTCGGGTTAGGATATGTAACCGGGTTTTGTGTTTGGTTTTGGGCTCGGGTAAAACTAATTTGGGCCGAAAGTGGTTTAGTAGTGGATTGGACTTATATTGTTAACACTTATATGCACCAAGGACCAATGTTGTAAATGCAGATTTTCAAGGGACCAAACATGTAATTCTGCCATTCTCTATAAGGACCAATCTTGTTAAGCTCAAATAATCCAAGGGTGACTTTTGTAAAATCTGAAACTTTGAGGATCAATTCTGTCAAAAGCTCAAAATGCAGGGACTATTCTTGACTTTTCTTCAAATTTTACTGAAACTTTAAAAATCATCTTCTGAGAATAAAATCTTCCACAATACACAATCTTAGCCTTCCAGCTCAGCTAAAACTCTCTTGATCTCTCGTGTTCGGATTTACATCTGATTTGGATCCTTTTTGCGTGTTTTTTGCATATCCGTACCTGCACAAGCACAAACTCAAGAAAACCACAAATATAAGCAATAAACGGCTTTTCCTTGGTTGTTTTGGGTCAGTTTTGATAATGAAAAGATATGTGAATAAGCATATATCATTAGCCATTAGAGAGAGAAAGTTAGAGAGTTGGGTGTTTTCTTGGTAGAGAGTTACTTCACAAATTGTAGAATATTAGATTGAAAGCACCACCCCTTCCATGGATGGAAGGGGTATTTATACTTACAAATACAACGACCTCCTATCGGCCTGTGGATCAGGGATACAGTGGGTAAAGACCCGTCCTTCCTCCACGGTGTTACACTACGCTAAACTAAACTAATAACTAACTAATAAACTGATAAATAACGTAAACAACGACAAATATACAAGCTAACATATGCTAGACCATTATTGGGGTGACCGACTCTTTAACATGGAATTTTCAATTCCTAACAATCTCCCCCTAAGGGAGGTCACCCCATGAAATACATTTTGCTTCCTAGCATTCTATCTTTGACTTCGTTCTTGAGCTCGTAGACTTGAATTCTTCATTTCCGCAATCTTTGTGCGTTAGTAGCGAATCTTCAAAGTCCGCATTGATTTGTACTTTCAGTGGAGGCCTTTAACTAATCCACATCTTTGATGATCTTTGAGCTTTCTTTGAGATCATCAGCCACAACAAATCTCTCTGGATCATCCATAGTTGTGTTGCCTTCATGTGATGTTGTGACTTATTGACCGACATGCTCACACTTTTTGAATCATGACATCTTTCCATCAGAGTAGCGGAAGCTTTACTGGCTCATGATATTTGCAGCAGCGTAGCAGAAGCATAGTATAGAAATATCAGAGCCAGGTTATGTAGATATGCACCAGTCATGATTTCTTCAATTAAGTGTGGATGCTGTGAGCATGCGGCTTTGGATTGACTCCTCAATTCTGATCAGCTGCAACCGTCCAAGTGTACCTGCAAACAACAGTTAGCAATAAAACACACGAAAGTGTCTTTGACCACTTTCGCTGAATTGAGGTACACGGCCCACGGTTCCCCGTTGATCAGTACAAGTACTGCCTGTGATCAGGTATAATTCCGAAGAATCTCCTTGACAGGGTTTCGCAGCTGTTCTAGCCGTTCTCAAACTGGAACGTCTCAAAGAAGACAACACGGAGTGAGTGAACCAGCAAATTGAGATTTACTGATTGATGAAAAATGATTTGAAAAACAATCATGTATTGCTTTAAGAAAGAGTTTTGCAATACGACGAAGGTTTTATGAGAAAGATCAATTTTCAAACAAAATACTTTTTGTATTAGAGAATGAGTACACATTCGACGTGCTAGCGAAAAGAAGAGATTCGCACATCAAATGGTTTTTCTAAAAGTATTTTTCAATCAGAGATACTTTTTGAATTTGAAATGAATACACATTCGACGTGCTAGAGAAAAGAAGGTTTGCACATCGAACGGTTTTTCCAAAAGTATTCGTCAATTCCATTCCTGGACCAAGGTTGATTCACGAGTGAATCGCCCCATCGTTTCTGTCCAGTTGTCACAAGCTTGATCTTACGAGAAGATCTCACATGTCACCCACCAAGAGCTTGTTTGATGTTGGCTCTAGAAGGATTTCTATCTTCATCGTGAATATTTTCATATCACTCGGATGTTCTGGCAATACCACAAGGATAATGCGTAGGACTCTTAATATATTCTTACTTTCCACATTGTGTGAAACAGCAAGTCTTTAAGAATTTAGTGTCCTAATGAGATATTGTGGATGATCTCTTGGCCCTAGACTCAATAGTGCACATTTGGTTCCTGTATCGGAGACTAGGGAGAGGGTCTCCTTCTTCAATATCAACAATCTCTAAGAGAATGTCGATAGATTATGTAGGTTCCCCGTGAGAATGAAACAAGCCCTTTTAAGAGGAACTTGAGTAGCTTGGGAAGTTTTAGTGCAGTGCGTCACTGGGTCCATGACGTCTTATCTTCAATACCGATGTTACCTTAGTAAACACCAGTAGTATATGAATTGAACCCGGTTACTGCCCTAAGGTTGAATTATTGGAGGGCTATTTCTTTTCACCCTTTTTCATGTTCATTTCTTTTTCATTCTTCAACCCCTTCAGTGCTTACCGAGACTTCATTACTAGAACCTTGTTGGGTTTATTCCAGTACTAGCTCTGTCTCAGTCCGCACTCTTCCCATATTCTCATTTTTCTCCTTTTTTCAATATACCTAAGGACTCTACACTATCTAGTGGATTATCCCTGGGTAGATCCCTCCGGTTCTGGCGGATCGTGGGAACAAATACCTAACCTAACCATCCTTATAACTCCATACATAAAGTAAAATGGTCGGTCTTTTGGTACAGTTCATTCTTTCATGAAACCAATTGAAAAATAATTTGGAAAAACAATCAAGGTACTTGTGATACGAGATCAAAGCATTTTGTACCCTAATAGTTTTGATCATTTAGAAAACCTCCCCCTCAACATGTGCGTATGATTTAGAAATTGTTTAGCACAAGGAGGCAAGAGGACTTTGAAATATTTTCTTTGATCACAATTTTCATACGAAAAAGCCATTTGATTTTCATGGTAAAATTCCCCCCCTCAATATGTGCGTAAGATATTTTAAAAACATTTTTATCACATAGAGGCAAGAGTTCATTTGAAGCACATCCACGATTACAAAAGCCATTAAGAAAACCATTTGAAAACTCAATCAAGGTACTTTATAAGTCTCTTTTTTTTTAAAAACTTTTGTACCTCGATAGTTATGCTCCCCCTCAATATGTGCTTTGAGATTCGAAAACGTTTAGCACATATGAGAGAGCAGCCTGCACAATTAAATCAAAACGATCACCTTTTATCAAATTTCATTATTAAATCACAAATTCTCCCCCGATCAAAAATATCAAACCCTTTGAGATTTTGGATCCCAAGTGATTTAATAAGGTTTATAAAACATGGGATAAAATGTGCCTGATTTAAATACTCATCTTGTTTTTGGATAAATCCTCCTCCTCAACATGTGCATTGTGTATTTGAAATCGTTTGGCACATGGAGGCAGAAGTGCCTATAAAGGACTAAAACTGATTCCATTAAAACAGATTTGAGATTTAAATCACGATCTCTACCCCGATCAGAAATATCAAACCATTTGAGATTTGTGATCCCAACTGATTTAAATCATTTAGAAAAATTTGGGGAAAGATGTGGCAAGATTCAATTTTGAAAGATGACAGATAAGGACCATTATAAGACATTAAAGATTGTTAGTGTCAGGTATGATAGTTTTTAAGAGATCTTTTAAGTAAAACAAAACAATTTCACAATCAAACAAGAACAGAAAAAATTTTATTTTGAAAGACCTTGATTCTAAAGAAAAAATCATACCATGACATAACATTAAATCTTTAGATCACCACATTTTTGTACAAACGGACTTTTTGTGAAGAAATATCGTTTGAAAATATTTTATTTTAAATCACTCTCCCCCTCAATCAATGACCGAAGTCGATGATTGAGTGACTTAAGTTTTGATAAAGTAAAGTCCGGTGATTTTCAAGATTTAGTCCAATTTATTTTCAAAAACAATATTTTCCATTTTCAAAACAGTTTAATCAAATTTTTTCAAAATTGTTTAAAAATGATATCCTGCACAAAGATACGTTAGTGGTTGAGAAGCTTTTGTTGTTGTTGCTGTAAGGTTTGGAAGAAAAACCGTCTGCTGATGCAGTGAGACTTCTTCTTACGTTGCATTTTGAATGCCAACTGAGGTCAAATTAAGCTCCGTTTCTTCAATCACTTAGAAGAAAACCATCTGCTGATGCAGTGAGACCTCTTATGTTGCATTTATGCCAACTCTCCATAGAAGTCCAATTAAGCTCCGTTTCTTCATTTGTCAACCCAAGATATTGTTACCCTTTCCTTTCGGCATCCAATCATCTTCAATTGTGGGATCCGGATCGGGAACATTCTTTTATACCAATATACCTGCATACGTTAGTGAACACACATACAAATATATGGTGGTCGACATCACCCAAACAACAATCGACTAATTAAAGTCAATTCAACATAACAATCAGATCATATAAGGCATGGGGTTTATGTGTTAATCAAACTCTAATCATCTAAACCTAACAATCATATCCTAAATTCCTAGTCCTTCGACACAGGCAAATATCATTTTTAATTAAGCACGTAGGATAATTAAGAAAGCTCGTTAGATGATATAGATTTGAAAACATTCTCCCCCACAATCAATGACTTATTTTCTGAAAAGATTAAACGCGCTGAAGTCATTGAGTTTTCAATTTTTTACGAAAAACTCTGAAACTGATTGGTTTTGCAACTCATTAACCACCATTTTGTTAAAACACCAAATATTTTTCTGAAGAATTTTAGACGGAAAAACATTTGTGTAGGAACAGCAGTCCTTCGACATACTTTCCTTGTTTTGTTTTTAGGATAAGTGCACGAAATATTTTGAAAATAGTTTAAGCGTAGCACTTTCCTTCTTTAAAAAACGGGTTGCTATCTGAAATAATAGCAAGCCATAGTTTAAGCACGGGTCACAGTCTGAAGTAACTGCAAGCCATATTTAGAGACATGTTTTGGAAAGAAATATTTACACCCTGCTCGAACTTCATCTATGGTCCCGTGCCATTATTGAATGACATTTCTAAGACCGTAGATGTTATCGATACCAGAAGACATGTCTAGGAAAACATATTTTTGGTATTTTTTGAAATTTTCTGATTTTTTATGGGTTTTTGAAGGTTTTATATTTTTCTATTTTCTTTTGTTGGTTTTATATTTTTGTATTTTGTTTTTGTTGGTTTTATATTTTTGTATTTTGTTTTTCAGATAAATATATACAAAGATAGAGAAGATGATATAGTTAAAAGAAGATGATGATACGAGTACCGAGATAAGGATATCGAACAGCCCCGTTGTAGAAGATGGAAGTCATCATCTCTTAAACATTCACCACCAAAGCTTTCGATGCTCCTGAATTGAGAAATTGAACCATCTGAAAGTGAGACTCTGGCAGCTTCCCCCCAAACCGAAAATCCTTTAGCTGAGCAGATTCAAAGCTTTCTTACAAGCTTCCCTTAGCCAGGTGCACAAAGAAGCACACCATTATCATCGAACTTGCTGCTCCTTTTAAGAATAATCATCGTGATTCATCGTTCGGGGTTATATCATCAAGAAGAACAGCAACGTATCATCCCACTCATAAATAATCTTCTCAAATTTCCATACCCACTGAAGTCTGAAGCGATCCATTCCAAAAGGTGTCAAGAGAACACTTCCCCCGTGTAGTTGAAAAGATGCAGTCCGTCTCTTAGTATAACGCTCAAGAACTCTCCCGAATACACTTCATAAGGGGAATGAAGAACACCTTCCCATGTTCACATTTTTCTTCCCTGATGAACGTGTATGAAGCTCAAGAACCCGAAGTACACCAATATCCAAGAACTCTCCCGAATACACATCATGAGGGGAATGAAGAACACCTTCCCATGTTCACATTTTTTTTCCCTGATGAATGTGTATGAAGCTCAAGGACCCGAAGTACACACATTCCCCAAAAAGAGAACAACCGATAACATTGAAGAAGCAGGCCGAATCACTGATTATCTCTGCGGATGACAATCTCTGCGGATGTCAACTCTGGAATAAGTGATTATATCTCTGAATCACTGATTAAGCCCTCAAGTGAAACAGCTGAGCCCCCAATGTACACAACTCTCTCTCCTTTGATGATTGTGATAACATCGAGATCATCACGTACTTGTGTACCTCTTTTATCTTCAGAAACTAACTCTTTCATCGCTTCCCCCACATAGTTGGAATAAGAATGCTAAACGCCTTGATGAGTAAAGCCTTGAGTTTCTCTGCGGTCATGACATTTGTTTTCCCGGGATATCTTCAATCACTTAGAAGAATTAATTTCATCAAGTTTACTCGCCATGAGTCAAACCTTGAGTTTCTCTGCGGTAATAACATTTGTCTTCCCGAGATATCTTCAATTACTTAGAAGTATTAAGTTCATCAAGTTTACTCGCGTTTAGATGCTTGTCTCCTTACCCCTTGCTGGTTTTTGACATTTCAGAATCAGCAACTCTTTGTAAGTCCGTATACTAGAAATATATTGAGAAGAACATCATTAGCTCAGATGTATCTGTGAGAATCAACTTGCTGAAGAACATTAGCAAGTCTAATTGGGGATTAAATTTGGCTTTACACTCTTCCCCAATTAGTGCTCTCCCCTAAACCGACAATCTTTATGATGAATGCTTGAATTGAGAAGAAGTCTTTAAATAATCAAATGCAACTCGTCTTTAGTCTTCTAACATGTAGCAGAAAAATGCAGAACTGACTGTAGACTCGACCTTCTTCAAGATTGTCCAGTTGGGGAATGGATAGTTAACATCTTCAACTCACCAACACACAAGAACATCACCAAAAAGCATCCCAATTAATTTACATCTTGCAAATCCCCTTAATTAAGATCCTTCCCAATCAAACAAGAACAGAAAGATGTTCATCAAGGAAATCAGCAATCAGCCCGCAGCGAACACACGAAATGGTAACACCAAGCAAACAATCACATCAAACAAGAACAGAAGGTTGTTTGGAATCATCATGTTGATGTGCACGTGAAGCATTAACCGGAAGCACTTTGTAAATAAACTCATATCAGCTTGTGAAGATGTCAACCAACGGCTCTTAGAAGAGAAAAACTCCATGTGAAGATGACCCGATAAGAAGAAGCTCGGTTCTTACATGAGTTTAGAGCCGTATGACCATTTATATTCTCAAAAATCAATCAACAATGCAAAAAATTCACACTTCTTCTCCCCCTCAAGAATTGCATACGGAGTTGCCATTCTTGATTAAATAAGTGAAAATCATCCGAATGTTCTATTCACACTTCTCTCCCGCAAAATCAGCACATGATGTCGCCATCTTCATTATAATCGAGCAAGTGGAATGAGAAAACAATCAGTGATAGCCCGGTTCACTTGATGACTGAAGCACATGGAAAAAGTATGAAGCATGTTGATGAGAATGGTCATAATAGAGAAGATTTCTCTTCTTCAGAAGATAATGCACACTGAAACGTACACATTTCTTTTCTTTAAAGTACGAGGCCTGAACTGATGTGAACAGACGTAATAATCTCTCTCTTTTCATCATCTCTTGGCAAAGCATGTAATCAACCCATTATCATTCAGTAGGCTCTTTGTCGTGACAGCTGATGGAGAAAACCCAATATGATGAATTTGACCCTGAAGTAAACTAACCCGAACTCGTGACTTAAACTTGCACATATGTAACAAAGAGCGGTGCCGAGAATTCATGCTCCATTGAATCTCTTAAGTACTCTATACTCTTCAACCAACCAACCATCAAGTAATAGACGTACATTACCTCTTGAAAATCCACAATTGAATGTGACACTGAGCACTACAATGTAACTCCTTAAAGTGATAGTTATTTTTGTGGCAAACAGAGCCCAATTCCCCCACGTGGTAAAAGGAAAAAAAACTCCCAAAAATAACTAGATTTCCAAATCTTCGTTTTTGGAAAAAGCTCGAACAAGGATCTCGAAGAATCTTCATCCAACCATCCCCGATACCTTCAGATACTAAGTACACTCACCCATGATAATTCACTTCAAATTCAAATAAATAATACTGAATTAATGCCGTTGTCACATCTTCTGAACTGCTCAAATCTAGCCTTCTTTGACATTTAAATGAACTTTGATAATGGTTTCATCCCGACCATGGTTAAAAGCACATTACCCCGTAAAACCATGTAATAACCAAACTACCATGATGAATATCCAAACACACATCCAATTTATGAAGTACACCCTTTTTTCCCTTCTTCGAAACAGAACCTGTAACACCAGCATCAGAAGACCCCGAGATACGCTTTCCTTTCTCCAAGATGGTTCCATCATCACGGGATTTTACAATTCTATAGTTTAAACCGAGAAATAGTTTCTTTCGCGGGATTTTACAAAACCAAGAATAAACCGTAGGATAGATCCGGAAATGCACTTTACTAATACCAGGATGTTTCCATTGTCACGGGATTTTACAAGTCTATGATTTAAACCGAGAAATAGTTTCTTTCGCGGGATTTTACAAAATCAAGACAAAACCGTAAACAATGTCAGCTTGAATGTGTTATGACAACTTTGGTTTCAGTGAATATCTGTTTTAGGGGAACATGCAGTGGTTCATCAGTGGTTCATCATCCAACATCATCAACATCATCAACCATCCAAACAACACTTTGGTAAACACATCATTCACTCAATATGTCGGCTATTGTAGTGACCACATGGAGAAGTAAACTCGATACACCAAACTTGATCATGAAGTAGAATTCCCCAGATTCGTTACTTAACCTTGTACTAATCCTTGTGAAAAAGAAACGGTGTACCCAATGTACAAAACCTCTTGACATATCCTCAACTGCGTGAGACACCGAAGTGATAATTACGTTGTGGGTTAAGCGAGAAAGAATCACATACGAAACTAAATAGCCAAGTCTTTATCACACTTAATAAACGCCCAAACAAGTCATCTTCGCGGAAGGGTAGAAATAAAGAAGACGAAATAAGTAAATGCGCCCGGAGAATCTCACTTCAAATCAAAATAGGAGATACCGTACAATCAACTCCGTAGAAAACCTTAATCAATTCAAGCCAAGCCGTGACATAATAATCATCGTGAAAATGTATATACCGAAGTATCAACCCTTATACCACAACAACAATCAAACCAAATTTCCAAGCCTCATAACGAATCTCATCATTACATCAACTCACATCATCAAATCTCATTATCTCACCATATAACCAATCAAATCTCATAACACCCCATATCTCATCGACAAATCGCATCATCAAATTACACCTTCTCATTTCATATCATAAATTAACTCTCATAAAATCCAAATCTTGAGAAGCCCATATGACCCTATCATGCCAACGGCCCAAACTCGGTTACTTGTACAAATCGATGTCCAGTCTATGAAAGTCAATCTAATCATCCAAGTCATATCGGTCAAGAACCTCGAACACATTCAATAATTCAAGCCGTGAACAAATATCCCTTGTGAAAATTTTACCATACCAAAAATATCGTTCTATTTCAACAATCATCAAAAATTTGCATCTCCAAAACTTAAATTTGGAAAATGCAAATAAATGTTAACAATAATAAGCTTCCATATCCCATCCAACGAAATTCGATATATATCAAAGCTCAATTCCACGTGAGATACCCGGATCAGCCCAACGAAAATGATATGCAAGACCTAGTCCAATGATTGAAGCCCATAATTCAATAAGAAGTATATCCCAATCCAACTGAACACACGGGCCCATATCTACTACAGATATCAAAGGTCCGGTCCAGATGTGATAACCTGTTAAGGATGAGGTCTAGCATATATATGACTTAACCTAAACAAGCCAACCCTAAAATATTCTCATACCTCACGCCCCCATCTCAGCCAAATGTATCTCACCCTTGAAACACTAATCTCTCACATCAAATATTCATCAATATAATCGTACCCCCACACATCTCATATCTCCTTGCACATATGGCTGCTGCTTAAATCACACGTACATCATATACCATTGAAGAAATGACCACGTTACATATACTAGACAGCAAATACTCAATCTTTACTCACCACAGGGATGGTTCGAGTAATAGTTTTGGTCATGAGATCAACACAACGGTTCAAGGTAGGTTTTTATTCTTAATGTTTGATGTCGAATCCTTTTTCTTTTGGAAGTCTTGAACGAATCATGAGACAAACACTTAACAATCTTGTTAGTTGTTTAATCTTAAATATTCGGATATTATCACAAAAACTTTGGATCTATGATGGTTTAATCTTTATGTGTATAAATCTTTTAAGATCTATGTGAGAACCATACACAAAAACAAAACTGAGATCCATTTTTTATTTTTCATTAAGTATGTTTGAGATAAGATCAGTGATGAGAGGGGTTCACACAAACATAGTTTTGTGGAGATTGGACGTGACATTGAAACCATTCTGAGATCTTTATGTTTTATGAATTGTTTATCTTTTTGAGTCTTGACCGAATAAATGAAAAAGGATAACAAGTTTGTTATTTGATTTTCATTTGACTGATTCGGATAGAACATGAACGAGTATGAATGGATCGATGATGGTTTTGAACTGAGGTTGATGTTGCTCGTATATGGTATGTGGTTGAGTATATTGGTATTGGTCAAGTAGTAGTGGTCTTTGGTCTTGTATTATCATTCATCATTTCTGTCCAAGTCGCTAGCCTAAGTTGAGTCAAGTCGCTACACCAAGTCTCTAGACCAAGTCGCTAGCACAAGTTGCTACGACTTGTAAAGACAAGTCGCTAGGATAAGTACCAAGTCGCTACTCTTTCTGTCACAAGTCGCTAGTCTTAACACAGTAGAGACAAGTCGCTAGCCAATATCTCCAAACCAAGTCGCTAGCCAATATCTCCAAACCAAGTCGCTAGCCAATATCTCCAAACCAAGTCGCTAGCCAATATCTCCAAACCAAGTCGCTAGCCTTTTTTCAAGCCAAGTCGCTAGCCTTTTTCCAAACCAAGTCGCTACGACCTTTTCCAAACCAAGTAGCTACGACTTGTTAAATAACAAGTCGCTAGGTCAAATGTCAAGTCGCTAGCTGATGAGTGCTTATTCACTCATCATTTTAAGTCAAATCTGAACTGCAAAACATCTAAAAACACTCCGAAATGCATCAGAATACTGAAAATATCTCAAAATTGTGTTTTATATGTTTCAGATGCAAAATTATTGAAAACAAGTGAAAAACGAACAAAGTTTGCATAATTGGCAGTTTCAGTCCCTCGATTTTCAAAAATTGACAGAAATAGTCCCTGAGCACGTATTTTAAAAAAGAAAAGTCACCAAAGGTCCTTTTGAAATCATAAGTTGTCATAATTAGTCCTTTGGTGAAAAATTTCAAAAGTTTTGAGAAATGACAAGTTTAGTCCCCGGAGTTTCAAATTTGGCAAATATGGTCCTTTTATTATTTGAGATTATCAAATTTGACCCTTGGATTACTTTTCAAAAGTTACATGAATGGTCCCTAAAATTTCAGATTTCACAGTTTTGGTCCCTGGAATTTCGAATTGTACACTTTTGGTCCCTTAACTACTAAATGTGTCCAAGTTAAATCCTAGTCCAATAACTACCAAATAAGCCTTAGCCCAATACCGGTCCACACCCATCCAACCCCAGTCAAACCTAACCCACTACCCGGTCAAAGCAATAACAAACCCAACACCCACCTCTGTCTTCCCGCCCAAACCAACCTAGATATCCTGCTCCTCCTTTTTACCACTCCCCACAAACCCTAACACCCTTTCCCTTCTCCCCAAACACTCCACCCCCATCACTCTTTTACCCAGCTGCACCTTTACCCAAACCTCCCAATCTTCCCTATTACCCAGTTTAACCCAACTCCCAAACCCACTACCAACCTTCCCCCTCCTCTTTCCCACTCCACCTCAGCAATCCATGTCAAAAAGGCTTCAATGAAGGGCTCAGATTGCTCCCAAAGTATACCTACTTAATCAAGGGCTTGGATTGAATTCAAGAAGCACAAAGGTTGTCTTTGGCTGTTTGCACTCAAACAGGAAACACAAGAGAGTGAAGATGAAGACCTGGGATCAGTAGTATAAATAGGAGATGTGTAGCCAATGTATAAGGCAGTCTTAGTTTTTTTTAAAAGTCAGTTTTTTTAGTTTTAAGTTAAGCTCTACTTTAGCTCTCTTCAGTTGTAATGTTCAAAAGTTTATTAATGAAAAAGTAGCTCTTTCAGTTCTATCTTAGCTTATTTATAAGCATTTGGGTTTATTTGTGTTTCTTTATTAGTTCTTTGGAAGTTATCTCAGTACTTAATCAGTTTTGCCAAAAAAAAAAAAAAAAAAAAACAGTCAAGTCATTTTAACAAGTAAAAGTGGTGTTTGGTTTGTACCTCAACTTGGGTCAAAACCAGTTTTTACCCACTTTGACCACTTAAGTCAAACTTATTTTGAGTATCCGAGATAAGTTGTTTGAGTCTGAAAAGAATTTTACAAAGTTTCAAAGGAATTAAGTGTCATCTGTTTTTAAAGAAAAAGAAAAAAAACTTGAGTTTCCTCAGTTTTGCATAGCTGATTAAGCAAATTTAGGTGGAGATAGAAAATTATAAAAAATAAAAATCACAAGTTCCTTAGCTTATCTTACTTGAGTCAAAAGAAAAAAAATTCAAAAAAATGTTTTGATGGGTCTGCTTATGGGTCAAAATGGGTGGCTAACCAATGCTCTGTCCACAGTTGTTTTACTCTTTTTTTTGCAGCTTATTTTTAAGCTGCACTCAGCTTATATCAGTCCAGTTAAGGGGGCAAAAGGTAGTGGCCTTGGTGGACACTAAGGGACCAGGAGCTCATGATCTAACTCTTTCTCTAGCTTATCCCACATAAGCTCAAAAAGGGCACTTGGGCCTGTTTAGCTGCAACACCTACAGCAACTGAGTTCATTTTATTTTTCAAGTGCTTATTGGTTTTTAGTTTTGCTTATTCAGATTACTTAGACCCCCATTTAGCATAATTAGTGTAATTAGGCTAGGATTCCCCATTGAATTGCTTATTAGTACTTATTGGTAGTTTGTTTTGCTTAATTTATTTAGATTTAGGGACCCCCTAGAGTAGCTTATGCCAACTGTTCTTATCAGGACCGAATACTTGTGATTCATGTGGTTCGGGGGGTCGGGGAAGCTCAAAGAATAAGAAAGACATGGTTATTGTATTAGATTGAAAAGGGGAAGATGTGTGTGTTTCTAGAGAGAAGAAGAAGAAACCACACACACTTCTTTACAAAATATGAACTTCCTACCCTCCTAGTTGGGACTAGGAGGGGTATTTATACTTAGACAAGTCTAACTTAGCACTATTGACTAAACTAGTCCTTGTGAATGAGTAAAAGAAGAAACTAATGCAATTCCCGTAATGACTTCACTTTAGCGAGGCTAACAATCTCTCCCCAAGTGATGTCATACGGAAGTTGCTTACAATGTTCCCTACAAGCAAAATCAAATACAAAACATAAGCGCAGCAGCTCCAAGAGTGTCTTCACAGTCATCAAACTTCATGAATCTTCTCAGCTGCCATCTTTTTACTTGCAGAAGAACAATATGAGCAAATCTAATTAGGGATTAAATCTGGCCTTTTTGCTCTCCCCTAATTAGTGCTCTCCCCCAAACTGACAACCTTTCTGATGAATTTCCTGAATTCGAAGAAGTCTTTTAATAATTAAATTAGAACCGTCTTTAGTCTTCTAACACGCAGCGGAAAATGTAGAGAAGACTTGTCGACTCGACCTTCTTCAAGATTGTCCATTCGGGGGAATAAGATATCAACATCTTCATCTCACCAAATGCATTCCAGATATCTTTCATATATCAAATCAGCCCATAATGTACACATTTCTCTCCCCTGAAGGTTACGATTTATCGGAATCAGCATATAATTGTGTACATGAAGCATTAACTGGAAGCATTCTATCATAAATCAAATCAGCCCGTGAGAAGATGTTGATGAACAATACCATTTGACATTGTCTAACTCATCTCAACCCCCTGTACCAAAATTCAACGGCTGTTTGTAGTAACCACATTTGAGGATAACCCAATATGACGAACTTGAGGATGAAGTAAAATCTCCCGGAATAGTTACTTAAGCTTGTACTATCCTTGTGAAAAAGAACGGTGTACCCATTGTACAAAACCTCTTGACGTATCCTCAACTACGTGAGACACCGAAAGTGATAGCTACTTTGTGGGTTAAGAGAGAAAGAATCACAAAAGTAGCTAGATAGCAAGTCTTCATCACACTCAATATATTTGCCCACACAAGTCATCTTCGCGGAAGGGAAGAAAGAAAGAAGACGAAATAAGTAAACTCGCCCGTCAAACGTCACTTCAAACCCAAATAAATAATAAAGAGTCATCTCCGTGGTCACATTAAAATTCATCGAAAACTTTAGCCGTGAACGTATATCCTCCGTGAAAATTTACCATACCAAAATACCACTCAATATATTATCCAAACAACTTGTGTAGCCGCAAAATAGTTCGGATATCATTTAGATTTGATCATTTCAAACACCCCATCGTGCGTTTGATACCAGTCCATCACAGCCCAACTCTACGAGTTAAGTGAAAGCCCAGATCCACCATACTAATACCGGTCCGTGTATAACATTGAGGCCCATATGTCAACTGAGTAGCCCACGTTCAAATAGCTCACATACCTTTAACCGGATATATAGTATTTGACCTAGAACACTTAAACCTAAAAAACACTTCACAGTTAAACATCCGCCTACCAACTTAAAACTTCTCTCTCCAAAACTCAAAACTGCCTTCCAACAAAAACATCTCACCAATCTCAGTTCTCAACTCAGATCATTCATCATCACTCAAATCGAATCTCAAACTAGCAAATATTTACTCAAACAACCAAAATACTCATGGTATTGATAGTGTTTGATCTATCTAACCCACAAGTGTGAACGATTTAAGGCTTCAAGATCAGTGAACAACTGGTCTCGGGTAAGGTTAATAGTTGTAGAGGGATTTTCGATTTGTTTTTCCATTCTTGAACGAAATAAAGAAAAGAAGGTAACAAAATTGTTATATTCTTTCTTTGAATTCGTATAATATCACAGTTGGGGTCGATGATGATGAGTGATTCATTTGAAATTGAATCCAAATCTGAGATTTGTTTAATTTCTATGTTCGGTTTGAATGAAGAGATGGAGTTGATGTTGGGATAGGATAGGTTGTTTGTTGTAGTCGAAGGTTTGGACTGATGATGGTGGTATTGAGGTCGTGTCTTGGTATAGGTCATTTGTGGTCAAGGTCATTTTTTAACAAATTTACGCATAACTTTTCGGTTCTTGACACCTTATGCGTAAACTTGGATTAGTCCTTATGCGTAACCTCTTTTGGTCATTATGCGTAGCCTTACGCATAGCATAGCTTATGCGTAGCTTTACGCGTAACCTTGCTTAGGCGTAAGCCAAGGCTTATGCGTAAGCATACGAGTAACTTTTTCTACGCGTAACTTCACAGCTACGCGTAACTTTCACTGTAGATATTCTTAAGCGTAGAAAACTAGGGTTTTGACCCAGTTGACTTTTTCCGGCGAGTATTTCGACCATGTTTTTCCGACCATCTTCATACAAAAACCCAGAAAAGCATATAAACTGCTTCTATTTTGACCAGTTAACCAAGAAGATGACGGTTTGACCAAGGTTTGACCACAATATGTTCCACGGATTTGGTACAAAAAGTAAAAGTAACCTCTGTTTGGATAAGATGACCCAAGACAGATATTGACAGATGATAGACCAGTACTATTTTTGACCAAAACAAGGATACCAAACATGTATAAAACTGCTTCACCCACAAATCGGAAACAAATTTTCCGACCACCAAAATAAGCATAAAAAACAGTTAAAAACATGATTCAAACCAACATAAATCAATAAAACAACAACCTGGCTCGTTATACCAATTGTAGGATCGATAAACCTAGTGATTCATGTGGTTCGTGGGGTCGGGGAAGCTCAAAGAATAAGAAAGACATGGTTATTGTATTAGATGGAAAAGGGGAAGATGTGTGTGTTTCTAGAGAGAAGAAGAAGAAACCACACACACTTCTTTACAAAATATGAACTTCCTACCCTCCTAGTTGGGACTAGGAGGGGTATTTATACTTAGACAAGTCTAACTTAGCACTATTGACTAAACTAGTCCTTGTGAATGAGTAAAAGAAGAAACTAATGCAATTCCCGTAATGACTTCACTTTAGCGAGGCTAACAGTTCTACCTTTGATTATTGCTTAATACTAGTTTCTTTATGTAAATTCTGGCTTATTAATCATCATGTTAGCTCAATCCTCATTTGGAACTGTTTTTTTTAGCTCAAGTGTGCCTAACAGTCATTAAAGGAGTGTTTGTTTGTTATTGATTGCTTACTGTTGAGATAAGCTGTTTCTAACAGCTTATTTCAGGCTTTTCACACAAAAAGTTTTCACAAAAATCACTTATTTGGATTGTTACTTGAAGTTTTGATAAGAAAAAGTTGAAAAAAAAATAGATTTTCAAAAAGTGAGGAGCCAGGATTCGAACCTTGGTCTCCCCACTCACAGCACACGACCAATTCACAACACCACACAACCAACTACCCTTGGGACTTGTCTCGTTAGATTCTTGCACAACAAATCATTTAAGGCACCTTAGGCAGTTTGTGCTTTAAGCTCTTTTAAGCTTATTCTCAGCTTATTCTCCCAAACAACCTACTGATTTCTTATTTTTCTTATAAGTAGCATAACTTAAAGTAGTTTTTGTGAAATTTTCAGATTTTTCTATATTAGTTTACTATTTTTAATCATTTAATTAGTGTTAATTAGTTTTTAATTCGTAGTAATTATTTTAAAAGTCAAAAAAATACCCGGCTTTTTCCTAAAATCATTTTTAGTCAAATAGAACGTAGGAAAATTAATTTCACGCCCGTAGCCCTTAAATTGCAAAACTTTTACGTTTATGGCTCGGGTCGTTTCCCGGTTTTTACGTTTTTTAGTTTTTGCACCCTAGGAGTTAGTGTAGCTTCGTTTTATCATTTATTAGGCTTAGTAGTAGTTATTTTGTAGTTTATTAGGGTTCCCTTGCCTTAATTACCTTCCCGTTCATTAAATTGTAGAATACGTAATCATATCCAAATCATTAAAATCCAATTCAAGTTCAAATCACGAAACTCAACGAATCCTTCCATTCACACCTCGTTGGGACACGACCCGGGGAAATCTCTTTCCCAGTATCACTTTTATCACACCCGTGAGGTTTGGCACGTTGACCTTTTTCCTAAAGGGTTAATTTGTCGAATTTTACGGCTATTTTGATATACGTTGATATTGTGTTTTTCACCACTCACTTCACAACGAATCAAATTTTGGCGCCGCTGCCGGGGAGGTGTGTTGCGACAATATCGTGAAGTTTTTGCGATTAGTGACTTGAAGAACCTTCCTCGTGAAGTTATTGTTTTCAAAAATACAAAAATACAAAAATATTTTTCTTTTCTTTGTATATATATGTAAAAGATTAAAAATACAAAAAAAAAATTCCTTGTTGTTTTAAATAAATAGAAGACACAATCAATATAACATTCTTAACTGAGGTGTTATCATTATAAGTTCCCGAACTAAAGATTTAAAACTTGCCTTTGTGTCGCTCGTGTTTTGATTTACTTTTATCGGTTTAACAAACTGTGTGAGGGGTATAAGGACGGCCTGACATTAAATTGCGGCTGAAAAGACACGGGTTTTTAATAAGCTTCGCGCTGACCTACAAAGTCTCTCCGCTCCTTTGTGCTTTTTACTTATAGAAGTGATCATTTCACGTGGGATTATTGGTTTAAGTTCACTGTGTTTTGCCTCGGTCTTGTTTTAATTGAAAGTGTTGTTTTGGAAGTGCATGCGCACTCGCTCGCAAGCTCGTAGACGTAACCGTAACCAAGCAAACGTACCCGAGATACGTACCGTCGAACAAATCACAATGACACATAACCTAGGGAACGGACCTCAAGTCCAACAACCTGTGCCACAAAATCAAGCTCCCGATATCCGAACGATGGAGGAGCTTTGCCAACCCACGATGGATGGACGGGGCGGTCCAATTGCCCCGGTCAACATCGAGGCCACGGATTTTGGACTTAAGCATCACATGATTCAACAAGTCCAAAGTTTTTGCCAATTTCACGGATCACCGGGTGACGATGCCAACAAGCATCTCGACAAATTTCTCACCGTCACCCAAAGTATGAAGCAAAATGGGGTCACCGATGACGCCCTTCGCTTATACCTCTTTCCATATTCCTTGACGCTTCATGCCACCGCATGGTTTGATCGTCTTCCCAAGAACTCAATCCATAGTTTCGATGAAATGATCTCCAAATTCTTGGCGAAATACTTTCCACCGTCGATGGTGACGAAACTAAGGAATGAAATCAGTAATTTTCGGCAGCATCCCGATGAGTCCTTATTTGAGGCATGGGAACGCTATAAGCTTTCGATTGATCGATGTCCAAACCACAATATGTTGCTTGTCACCCAAATAGATACATTCTATAACTGGTTAACATTGAGACATCGTGACACGATAAATGCTGCTGCCGCCGGTGGTACCTTTATGAAAAGGCGACCCGAAGAGTGCTACGATCTCATTGAAAACATGACTGCCCACCACAATTATTGGGATTCCTCAGCCGAGAGGAGTGAGTCAAGGAGATCTACCACCCTTCCATCTTCGGAATACACAACTCTAACCAAAAAGATTGAAGAAATATCCACTGCTGTACTTAAAATGAGTCAAAATAACAACAATCAACAAGTGAATGTCGTAAACAAGAGTTGTGAAACTTGTGGTGGTCCACACCCTTATTTTGAGTGTCCAGCCTCCGGTGGCTTCACTCAAGAGAGCGTTTATGCCGCTTCTGGTTCCTACAATACGGGAGGTAATTCCTACCAACCGCAAGGGGACCGAAACCTTCTCAGCTATCGTTCTAACAATTTCCTTGGACCACCCGGGTTTAATCAAAATCAGAACAATCAAAATGTGCAAAATAGAAATAATCAGTTCAATCAAAATCAGAGTCAGAATCGGAATTTTCAAAATCAAAATCAAGGTTTTCAAAATCAAGGAAATTTCAATCAAAACCGATTCCAAGCTCCTCAACAAAATGTGCATGCCCAGCCTCCTCAAGCTTCCATTGACATTGCTAATTACATCAAAAGCAATGAAGCTAAGATGGTTTCCATGCAAAATCAAATTACCACTTTGAAGAATGATTTCACTTCCGAGCTTAGAGCTACTAGTAACAAAATTGATCAATCTCATAGCAAGATTGAAAGCATGATTGCTAGTCTCATGAGTCAAAAGAATCAAGCTTCAACTTCGGGTGCTCTTCCGAGTAATACCATTGCCAACCCAAAAGGTGAATTGAATGCTATTGCCACCCGAAGTGGTAAGTCTTATGAGGGACCCTCGATGCCTAATCCTTCTCCGGTGAGGGATGTGGAACGAGATACCGAGATATCAAAGGACAAGGTGCATAACTCAAGCCCACGAAGTACCGCACAAGTCCAACCTCCGGTGGTCTTACCTCCAATTCCGGAACCCGTTGTTCCGATGACCATTCCTAAGCCTTCACTTCCTTATCCTTCAAGGCTTAATGACCAAAAACTCCGTGATAAAACTAGTCAACAAATGGAGAAACTTATCCAAATTTTTCAAGATTTGCACTTCGAGATTAGTTTCGCGGACGCTCTTCTTCTAATGCCAAAGTTCGGTCCGACAATCAAAAATTTGTTGAATAACAAAGAAAAGATTTCCGAAATGGCTAAAACTTCTTTGAACGAAAATTGTTCGGCGGTTATCCTTAAAAAACTTCCAGAAAAGTTAGGAGACCCCGGAAAATTTCTCATCCCATGTGATTTTCAAGGCATAGTTCAATGCTCCGCTTTGGCCGATCTTGGCGCTAGCATTAACTTGATGCCACACTCCATGTGAAAGAAGCTTTCATTACCTCTGCTTACACCTACGTGTATGATCCTCGAGCTTGCGGACCGTACAAATTCTCGTCCACTAGGTATAGCCGAGGATGTGTTTGTGAAAGTAGGCAAGTTTCATTTCCCCGCCGACTTTGTTGTTGTCGAATTTGATGCCGATCCCCGAGTACCCCTCATCCTTGGGAGGTGCTTCTTGAAAACGGGTCGTGCATTGATCGACGTTGATGAAGGGGAAATCACTTTGCGGGTAAACAAGGAAGCCGTTACTTTCAATCTCAATCAAGTTACGAAATACTCCCCCAATTATGGAGACAATTCCGTCAACAAAATTGATGTCCTTGACATTGTGTCGGAGGAGTATTCTCAAGAAATTCTTGGATTCTCGAGTGGCAATCCCACTTCGGTTGATCCTATTGTTGCTCTCTCTTCCCCTCCCCTCACTCCGTTTGAGGGAAGTGACTTCATTTTGGAAGAGATTGAAGCATACTTGGCTAGTGATTCTGTTCCATGGGAAATTGATCACGCTCCCATCGACATTGAGGGAGATATCCTTCTCATCGAGAAGATGCTCAATGAAGATCCTTCATCACTCCCTCCTCAAGAACTTCATAAAGAGGAAATCAAAACGATTGAAAAATCTAATGATCCTCCCGAGGTCGAACTTAAGGACTTACCACCTCATCTCGAGTATGCATTTTTGGAGGGTGACAATAAATCACCCGTCATCATTGCTAAAGACTTGAGTGAGGATGAAAAATCCGCTCTCATAAAGGTGTTGAAGTCACACAAGCGAGCCATCGCTTGGAACCTTTCCGACATCAAGGGTATTGACCCGAGATTTTGCACACACAAAATTCTCATGGAAGATGACTTCAAACCGGCGGTTCAACACCAAAGAAGGGTGAATCCTAAAATTCATGAGGTTATCAAAGCGGAAGTCATAAAACTTCTCGATGCCGGATTGATTTACCCTATCTCGGATAGTCCTTGGGTGAGCCCCGCTCATTGTGTGCCCAAAAAAGGTGGCATTACTGTTGTTGAAAATGATGAAAACGAGTTGATTCCTACTCGATTGGTTACCGGATGGCGTGTTTGCATTGACTATCGGAAGTTAAATGAAGCCACCCGTAAAGACCATTTTCCATTACCTTTCATGGACCAAATGCTTGAGAGATTAGCGGGAAATGAATACTATTGTTTTCTCGATGGTTTCTCGGGTTACTTCCAAATACCCATTGACCCACAAGATCAAGAAAAGACCACATTCACATGTCCTTATGGAACATTTGCTTACCGACGCATGCCTTTCGGCTTGTGTAATGCTCCCGGTACGTTCCAAAGGTGTATGATGGCCATTTTCCATGACATGATCGAAAAGACTATGGAAGTCTTCATGGATGATTTTTCGGTCTTTGGGGATTCTTTTCAAACATGTCTCTCCCATTTGGATAAGATGCTTGAACGTTGTGAAAACACGAATCTTAGTCTAAATTGGGAGAAATGTCACTTTATGGTTAAGGAAGGAATTGTCCTTGGCCATAAGATTTCTAAGAGCGGGATTGAGGTTGACAAAGCTAAAGTCGATGTCATTTCAAAATTACCTCCTCCCACAACCGTCAAAGGAGTTAGAAGTTTCCTTGGTCATGCCGGATTCTATCGTCGTTTCATTCAAGACTTTTCAAAAATATCCCGGCCTATGACCCGACTTCTTGAAAAGGACACTCCTTTCATCTTCTCTAGTGAGTGCTTTGAAGCTTTTCAAACTCTTAAGAAAAAGCTCACTGAAGCACCAATTCTAGTTGCCCCCGATTGGGAATTACCATTTGAGCTTATGTGCGACGCAAGCGATTTCGCCATAGGTGCCGTTTTGGGGCAACGAAAGTCAAAAAATTTCCAGCCTATACATTATGCTAGCAAAACTTTGACCGAAGCTTAAGCACATTACACTACGACGGAGAAAGAATTACTAGCCGTGGTGTATGCTTTCGAGAAGTTTCGGCCATACTTGATCTTGTCCAAAAGCATAGTGTATATGGATCACTCGGCTCTCAACTATCTCTTTGCTAAGCAAGATGCTAAGCTGAGATTGCTCCGATGGGTTCTCCTCCTACAAGAATTTGATATCATCATCCGTGATAAAAAAGGAGCCGAGAACCTAGCGGCTGATCATCTCTCTCGTCTTGAAAATCCACATCAAGGTGTGCTCGAGAAAAAGGAAATAAATGAAACTTTTCCTCTTGAGACTCTTAATGTGGTATCTCATCATGAAAATTCGAGTACCCCATGGTTTGCCGACTTTGCAAACTATCATGCGGGTAACTTTGTTGTGAAAGGGATGTCGTCCCAACAAAAGAGCAAATTTTTCAAAGATGTTAAGCATTATTTCTGGGACGACCCCTACTTGTTTAAGGTTTGTGCGGATCAAGTCATCCGACGGTGTGT
The DNA here is from genome assembly GCA_019973895.1 of Chrysanthemum seticuspe. NCBI lineage: Eukaryota > Viridiplantae > Streptophyta > Magnoliopsida > Asterales > Asteraceae > Chrysanthemum > Chrysanthemum seticuspe. Next base: position 191,741,652 of record BPTQ01000009.1, on the reverse strand, counting down.
TCACGGCCAAGAAGCCGTTGAAATTCTCAAGGCTTGTCATAATGGACCCACGGGGGGACATCATGGCCCGAACTACACCGCTAAAAAGGTGTTTGATTCCGGTTTCTATTGGCCCACGATCTACAAAGATGCCCATGACCTCGTCAAATCTTGCGACTCTTGCCAACGTCATAGGAACATCTCTAAAAGAGATGAAATGCCTCAAAATGCCATTCAAGTGTGCGAGATCTTTGACGTATGGGGCATTGACTTTATGGGTCCGTTCCCGTCTTCTCGAGGGAACAAGTATATACTCGTGGCGGTCGATTATTTGTCCAAATGGGTGGAAGCGAAAGCGCTCCCCACCAACGACGCCCGAGTAGTTGTGAAGTTTCTAAAGTCTCTCTTTACCCGTTTCGGAACTCCCCGTGCCATCATTAGTGATCGCGGTACGCACTTTTGCAACGACCAATTCGCAAAAGTCATGCTTAAGTACGGTGTCACTCACCGTCTTTCTACCGCGTATCACCCACAAACTAGTGGGCAAGTGGAAGTTTCGAATCGTGGTTTGAAAAGAATCTTGGAGAGGACCGTAGGTGAAAACCGTGCCTCTTGGTCGGACAAACTTGAAGATGCACTTTGGGCCTTCCGCACCGCTTACAAAACACCCATCGGGTGTACTCCTTACAAGCTTGTGTATGGAAAGGTGTGTCATCTCCCGATCGAGCTCGAGCACAAAGCCTATTGGGCCTTGAAGCATGTTAATTTTGACCTTAAGTCCGCGGGTGATCACCGGAAAGTTCAACTCAATGAATTAAATGAACTCCGTGATCAAGCCTACGAGAACTCGTTGATTTACAAGGAAAAGACAAAGAAGATCCATGACTCAAAGATTAAGAACCGCGTTTTCAACATTGGTGACCGAGTCCTTCTTTTCAATTCTAGATTGAAAATCTTCTCGGGGAAACTTAAGACCCGTTGGACCGGTCCATTCACCATTGCCAAAGTTTTTCCATATGGCACCGTCGAGCTATCTCAAACTGACGGACCAAACTTCAAGGTGAATGGACATAGACTGAAACATTATTTTGGAGGGGACATACCATCCATGGTTGTCCCGGATCTACAAACTTTCCCCATGAACCAATGAATGCGGGGATCGAGTCAAGCTAGCGACTCGGTTAACAAAAACAGTAGCACTCTATATGGGTTTTCACCCGTATTTCTGACTTCTTTCTACTTTCTACCACCCTAGTGTGGGGGAATTGCCCCCCGCTGTTGTATAAAAATTAAAAAAAAAAAAAAAAAATTCCAAATAATGGCCGTAGTATTTCCCATTTACGTTCTCAGTTTCGGCATAACCGCCGGTACTTTGAATATTGAGGGCAATATTCATTTCTAGTGTGGGGGGAATTCTCGCGAATTTTATCTTATGTTTTACCACCCTATTCCCCCATTTTTGGCCAAATTTTTTTTTGGAGTAAGTGTTTCGCACTTACTCAGATTACGGTTATCAGTCCGCCATGTCTAATAAACAAAAGGATTGGCTAATCCAGGAGCAAACGGCTCTTGGTAAAGATTTATCAAATCCGTTGACGGCTTGCAATTTGCCCAAAATTGTATGGTGTTCAGCTCACCATATCTTTAATTAGTAAAGAGTTGGCTAGCCCGCAAGTTTATGGCTTGTGGTAAAGGCAGTTGGAAAACCATAATTGGTAATCGACTCACCAAAGATAATATTGATAATTTATCTAAGAGTTGGCTAGTCCAGAAGCAAACGGCTTCTGGTAAAGACAAATCAAAACCGTTGAAAGCTGGTGGTTTGCTCAAAATCATATGGTTATCAGTGTACCATAGTTCTTACTTGAACTGAAACATTTGGCTACTCCAGAAGTAATGGCTTTTGGTAAAGAGACTCAAATCCATTAAGTTTTCTCAAAAGATTGCTAGGGACTAGCAATGTTTTAGTGTGGGGGATTTGATGAGTGCTTATTCACTCATCATTTTAAGTCAAATCTGAACTGCAAAACATCTAAAAACACTCCGAAATGCATCAGAATACTGAAAATATCTCAAAATTGTGTTTTATATGTTTCAGATGCAAAATTATTGAAAACAAGTGAAAAACGAACAAAGTTTGCATAATTGGCAGTTTCAGTCCCCCGATTTTCAAAAATTGACAGAAATAGTCCCTGAGCACGTATTTTAAAAAGAAAAGTCACCAAAGGTCCTTTTGAAATCATAAGTTGTCATAATTAGTCCTTTGGTGAAAAATTTCAAAAGTTTTGAGAAATGACAAGTTTAGTCCCCGGAGTTTCAAATTTGGCAAATATGGTCCTTTTATTATTTGAGATTGTCAAATTTGACCCTTGGATTACTTTTCAAAAGTTACATGAATGGTCCCTAAAATTTTAGATTTCACAGTTTTGGTCCCTGGAATTTCGAATTGTACACTTTTGGTCCCTTAACTACTAAATGTGTCCAAGTTAAATCCTAGTCCAATAACTACCCAATAAGCCTTAGCCCAATACCGGTCCACACCCATCCAACCCCAGTCAAACCTAACCCACTACCCGGTCAAAGCAATAACAAACCCAACACCCACCTCTGTCTTCCCTGTCTTCCCGCCCAAACCAACCTAGATATCCTTCTCCTCCTTTTTACCACTCCCCACAAACCCTAACACCCTTTCCCTTCTCCCCAAACACTCCACCCCCATCACTCTTTTACCCAGTTGCACCTTTACCCAAACCTCCCAATCTTCCCTATTACCCAGTTTAACCCAACTCCCAAACCCACTACCAACCTTCCCCCTCCTCTTTCCCACTCCACCTCAGCAATCCATGTCAAAAAGGCTTCAATGAAGGGCTCAGATTGCTCCCAAAGTATACCTACTTAATCAAGGGCTTGGATTGAATTCAAGAAGCACAAAGGTTGTCTTTGGCTGTTTGCACTCACACAGGAAACACAAGAGAGTGAAGATGAAGACCTGGGATCAGTAGTATAAATAGGAGATGTGTAGCCAATGTATAAGGCAGTCTTAGTTTTTTTAAAAAGTCAGTTTTTTTAGTTTTAAGTTAAGCTCTACTTTAGCTCTCTTCAGTTGTAATGTTCAAAAGTTTATTAATGAAAAAGTAGCTCTTTCAGTTCTATCTTAGCTTATTTATAAGCATTTGGGTTTATTTGTGTTTCTTTATTAGTTCTTTGGAAGTTATCTCAGTACTTAATCAGTTTTGCCAAAAAAAAAAAAAAAAACAGTCAAGTCATTTTAACAAGTAAAAGTGGTGTTTGGTTTTTACCTCAACTTGGGTCAAAACCAGTTTTTACCCACTTTGACCACTGAAGTCAAACTTATTTTGAGTATCCGAGATAAGTTGTTTGAGTCTGAAAAGAATTTTACAAAGTTTCAAAGGAATTAAGTGTCATCTGTTTTTAAAGAAAAAGAAAAAAAAAACTTGAGTTTCCTCAGTTTTGCATAGCTGATTAAGCAAATTTAGGTGGAGATAGAAAATTATAAAAAATAAAAATCACAAGTTCCTTAGCTTATCTTACTTGAGTCAAAAGAAAAAAAAATCAAAAAAATGTTTTGATGGGTCTGCTTATGGGTCAAAATGGGTGGCTAACCAATGCTCTGTCCACAGTTGTTTTACTCTTTTTTTTGCAGCTTATTTTTAAGCTGTACTCAGCTTATATCAGTCCAGTTAAGGGGGCAAAAGGTAGTGGCCTTGGTGGACACTAAGGGACCAGGAGCTCATGATCTAACTCTTTCTCTAGCTTATCCCACATAAGCTCAAAAAGGGCACTTGGGCCTGTTTAGCTGCAACACCTACAGCAGCTGAGTTCATTTTATTTTTCAAGTGCTTATTGGTTCTTAGTTTTGCTTATTCAGATTACTTAGACCCCCATTTAGCATAATTAGTGTAATTAGGCTAGGATTCCCCATTGAATTGCTTATTAGTACTTATTGGTAGTTTGTTTTGCTTAATTTATTTAGATTTAGGGACCCCCTAGAGTAGCTTATGCCAACTGTTCTACCTTTGATTATTGCTTAATACTAGTTTCGTTATGTAAATTTTGGCTTATTAATCATCATGTTAGCTCAATCCTCATTTGGAACTGTTTTTTTAGCTCAAGTGTGCCTAACAGTCATTAAAGGAGTGTTTGTTTGTTATTGATTGCTTACTGTTGAGATAAGCTGTTTCTAACAGCTTATTTCAGGCTTTTCACACAAAAAGTTTTCACAAAAATCACTTATTTGGATTGTTACTTGAAGTTTTGATTAGAAAAAGTTGAAAAAAAAATAGATTTTCAAAAAGTGAGGAGCCAGGATTCGAACCTTGGTCTCCCCACTCACAGCACACGACCAATTCACAACACCACACAACCAACTGCCCTTGGGACTTGTCTCGTTAGATTCTTGCACAACAAATCATTTAAGGCACCTTAGGCAGTTTGTGCTTTAAGCTCTTTTAAGCTTATTCTCAGCTTATTCTCCCAAACAACCTACTGATTTCTTATTTTTCTTATAAGTAGCATAACTTAAAGTAGTTTTTGTGAAATTTACAGATTTTTCTATATTAGTTTACTATTTTTAATCATTTAATTAGTGTTAATTAGTTTTTAATTCGTAGTAATTATTTTAAAAGTCGAAAAAATACCCGGCTTTTTCCTAAAATCATTTTTAGTCAAATAGAACGTAGGAAATTTGATTTCACGCCCGTAGCCCTTAAATTGCAAAAATTTTACGTTTATGGCTCGGGTCGTTTCCCGGTTTTTACGTTTTTTAGTTTTTGCACCCTAGGAGTTAGTGTAGCTTCGTTTTATCATTTATTAGGCTTAGTAGTAGTTAGTTTGTAGTTTATTAGGGTTCCCTTGCCTTAATTACCTTCCCGTTCATTAAATTGTAGAATACGTAATCATATCCAAATCATTAAAATCCAATTCAAGTTCAAATCACGAAACTCAACGAATCCTTCCATTCACACCTCGTTGGGACACGACCCGGGGAAATCTCTTTCTCGGTATCACTTTTATCACACCCGTGAGGTTTGGCACGTTGACCTTTTTCCTAAAGGTTTAATTTGTCGAATTTTACGGCTATTTTGATATACGTTGATATTGTGATTTTCACCACTCACTTCACAACGAATCACTAGCATGTAATATCACCTAACTCGCTAGTTAGACGACTTGTAAAGACAAGTCGCCACCAATAAAGTCACAAGTCGCTACTAAGAATATGGCAACTCGCTAGGAAGAAGCATTATAACTTTTTCGTACTTAAACCCAGAAACAAAAATGACCAAGACAACATTTTTGACCCATGAATATAACTAGATGTTTGACCTCAAAAATATTACAACATATGGTACGAAAAAGATGTCAAAACAAAGTGATATCCGCTGGAAACGAACCAGATATAAACTTAAAACAATGAATGGACCAAGACATATTTTGACCATAAAAATATTGACATAAACCAAGAGTTAACAATGATAGTACCATACGACATTAATGTTGAACACCAAACGAAACAATCAGTTTACCCAAAAACATTATTACCGACCAACAAAAGTTATTTAAAATCAGTTGAAACAAGGTTCGAACCACATACAAATCATCAAGACACAACACCCTTGGCTCTTGATACCAATTGAAGGATCGTTATTTTTATTGTGTTTGATGATTCGGGTGGTCTTGGGAGATCAAAATACATGTTAGCCATTAGAGAGAGAAAGTTAGAGAGTTGGGTGTTTTCTTGGTAGAGAGTTACTTCACAAATTGTAGAATATTAGATTGAAAGCACCACCCCTTCCATGGATGGAAGGGGTATTTATACTTACAAATACAACTACCTCCTATCGGCCTGTGGATCAGGGATACAGTGGGTAAAGACCCGTCCTTCCTCCACGGTGTTACACTACGCTAAACTAAACTAATAACTAACTAATAAACTGATAAATAACGTAAACAACGACAAATCTACGAGCTAACATATGCTAGACCATTATTGGGGTGACCGACTCTTTAACATGGAATTTTCAATTCCTAACAAGGGATATGTGGGATCCGTGCAATAGAAGATAGAATAAGAAAGAAATGATCATTGTGTAAGTTCCACTCTTCACTTTACTCTATCAAAACTCACGAACATAAAACCCATTTACTGTTTACAGGAGTTAATTGATCATATTCTCCAAGGAAACAATCTCTTGTGTAAGTTTAATCTTCACTACATTGTTATTTCCATTCCTTAATTCCTAGGATTACAATTTTCATCTTTAGAAATTGAGCTCAAATGGGTTTGTCACAATTTTTACCACATTGTTTTCTAAGATAAACTAAATCAAAGAATCAACATTGTTAATACAAATTAAACTCATTTTTTAAATTCAATGAAGATGTATTGAGAAAAATTGTGATGAATCCCATTAGGTTACTATTCACACAATTAACACCACATTGTGGTTTTGATGTTTAGGACCAATCATGCCTAGCAACCGTCAACAAGATTAGCATGACAACACTACATTCCCATGTATCATCGTAAGGAAGGCCTAAGCCCGGATGATCGAAAAGCCTTCAAGATGTTGGAAAAGAGACTCTTCCACAAAGGTCGAGTGGTTGAACCATCATTCCTCAACAACACCAACATCCACCAAGTCTTTGGGGGAATTAACTTCGATTGTCTCTTGGACATTAATGAGCAAATTTGTCTGGTGTTTGTACTTGAGTTTTACAAGACAATGAGAATCATTCAGAATGAAGATGGAACCATTTTGATAGCCTTCGTCATCAATGAGAACGAGTCACCTTCACTCTTGTAGAGCTAGCAAGGATACTCCGTATCCCATGTCAAAGAGTGTATGTGTACTCTAACGAATGGTCGTTGGTGGATCTACATGACATGGTGGATCATCACGAAGTATACTTCACAGTCATCTCGGAAGCAACCACGGTAAGGGATACCGTCTTCATGGAAATGGCATCTCCATCAAGAGTCACGAGAAACTCCAAGGTGATCTATAGGATCCGTTTCAAATGGAGCTTTCATAAATGTTCCCATAATAGAAGAAATGGGAACTCGTGCTAAGGGAGAACGTACTTTGCTTGGGAGGAAACAAGGATCATCCCAGTGCTTGCCTAAGCTTCATGATTTATTACCTTGTAACCGGCACTCACTTCAACCTCGCCTATTACATGGTAAAAAGAATGGCAAGTGTGAAACGCATGGACAAGATGGTACTCCCTTATGCAATGCTCCTGACTCGTCTAGCAACCTTCGTCTTTGCTCTAGATCCTTCTCCTTATTCCTATGACCACAGTTTTTGCAACAAGGTCATGGTGCCTCTATCCGATGGAAAGAATACAAGGATCATGATGGATGGCAAGAGACCTCACCTACCAATGGACTCATTGGATAAAAGAGAAAGAGAAAGAGAAGGAGAAGGAGAAGGAAGCAGCAACCCCCTTGGCAATGTCCATCTCGACCCCTTAGCATACATCAACCAACTGCAGGATGTCCTAAGCCCTTCACAAGAGTTTCAACAAACTATGGGCATATTCAAATGTTTTGCTAACTTCCTCATGAAGAAGAAGAAGTAGAGATGGAGGGGTGAAGAGTGAAGGGGATAGAGATGAAGATGAAGATGGAGGTGAAGTAGGAGGATGGGTAGATTGAAGGTAAGGTCATAGACCTTAATTTGTGAACAATTTATGTAATAATGGTCTGTAAAAAATCTAAACAATATTTATGTAGTTTAGGACATAGCTAGTAGAAGATGGCATAATTTAGACTAAGACTTCTAACTTAGGGACTAGGAAAATGAGAATTTTACGACAACTTGGTCTCATTCAAGTAGTCGATGTCACTCATTTTTGCTTACATTTTAGACATCCCCACTTACTATGTGTTATATTTGTTGTTTTTATATGTTTACTGAATGTAGAAATGATTAGGATGAGTATTTGCTAAAAAGTGCAAAAACTGCACATTTACTGAGAAGCTACTGGTCAGCAGTAGCCGGATCCCTCATATGAGGGAACCGTGGGATCCGGGCAAACAGACATGCAGCTACAGACCTTTATACATCAAAACATTCCCCTAGACCACATCATACTAGTTAAACATGATTCTTTAAGACCACTTAAGTCTTCCTCAAGCTGAGCAGGTCTCACACTCACCCATAGCTAACTTAGGATCAAATTCAAAGTGCTTTTAATTTATCAATTCACCTAAACTCACCATATTTCCGCTCCAATGCTCACACATTGTTCCTCGTATCTCAAAACACTTAGCTTGATATTTCTCTCAATTTTAGCAAATTGATTTTAGTCATCCTTACCTTAAAATAGGCTTAACACTAGCTTTTCATTTCCTTTTATTTTTTAGGAATTTTTCAAATTTCTCTTAAGCCACCATCTGATCTCTAGGATCAATTGCCCTCATTTGCCATTCTCAAATCAATGAGTATCGTCCTTAAACACTTAGTTGCACCCTCAAAAAGTCCACTTTCCCACCAAATACCATCATTAAGTATCCTCACTCCTTATGGTTGGACATTTAAGTTACCTATCACTTAAGACATCTAAGGAAAATCAAACCCTCAAGATTTATAGGTACTAGACCTTAAAAAGAGCATAATCACTTCAATACTTTACTGTCTGACAGACGAATCCCTGGTTTATAACCAAACGGATCTCGGATCGGTGTCTACAGAACAGCTTGTGATCAGCTTTTCTTCCAAATTCAAACCCTCTTTGGTAATATAAACACTTTTGCTTACCATTTAATGATTCCCTAGATTAGAACAACACCATAGTTGACCTTGGTGCATGCCAAATTTTCTTAGTGGTCATGAATTTAATTCATTAAACTCAAATTCATCCTTTCTGAACCAAACACTCTTAAGAGCTTAAGTCACCATTCTTACCACAATCCTAAAGTCACTAGTTAAATACTTCTATTACACACTCTCCTTCACTATGACTAAAGCATCTAGTAGGAACTCTTCAACCAAAGGTTCATCCAAAAAGAATGCTCATATGGTTCATGAGATATCATCCACCCAGTTATCACCCATAAGAAGTTCAAATACTAGAATCCCTCCTCAACTACCTCAATCAACAATAGCTAAAAGAACCTCTAGAATTAGCACTCGACCTTTTAAGTTGGAAAAAGCTTCATCAAGCACGAAACCAAACACATCTAGTTCTAGTAAAGCACCCAAGTCTTCATTTCTAGAACCTAGACTACATTCCTTTACCGAACCTCTTTCCCATTCAAATCTCTACTCATTAGAGCACTCACCACCAAGGACTTCCTAATCACCAACTTTCTCGTTAAATAAGGAGCCACCTACATCACCAAATAGTCCATCTTTGGAGATAGGGAATCACCAAAAATCTAACCACATAGAGAACATTCCATTACCACCACCAACTCATGTATCATCACCTTCACTCTTAGTGGAACCACATCCTACGTTGCTCAACGCACCTCCACCACCCTTTTTAGAGCCTCCTCAAAACATCCAACCTCCTCCGGTTCCTAGTCATGACAATAATTACTCTAATTGTCAAATCACCCAAGGACTTGTTCATGAAGTACGAAATGAGTTGCATTTCATGCTTAATAATCTCCTTGAATGATTGGACCAAATCAACAAGTCTGTTAATACAAATAAGCCGTAAAAACGTTTATTTATATTTTACGATCTTCTAATGTTTTGTCGATAACAAACGTAAAATCATTTTAACGAAACAAATAAAATACGAAAATAGTTTGAACTAATAGTTTCTAACATATTCACATAAAATACTAAAACAAGTATAAGTGATTTTATGATTTAATATTACATATGTACAACAACTAGTGTTTACATATTTGGGTAAAATATACACATAACTAGTATGTAGTATATTGGGTAATATAAATGGGTAGAAACTTAAGTATCATAACCCATTGACCAAATACATTAAATGTAGTTGGGTACAACCCAAAGTCCATGACCCATGGAGCTTGACCCATAACCCATTGCATGACATCATGCTTATATCATATATGGATAATATCCATAACCCATGGTTTTGACCCATACCCATGTGACTAGGTGTATTGCACTCAAGAGATACATTGTATCTAGCTAAAGACCCATGGACCAACCCATGACCCATAACCAAAATACCCATGGGTAAAGAGGAGCGTCCCACGGATCCCTAGCTTTACGCTAGACGGATCCCTTGTGGAAGGGATCCGGGGAACAGTAGAATTTTTCCTATATAAATAGTGAGCCATTTCTTCATTGTTACTCACCCCTTTCTAACATACTTTCCCCTAGAGTTGAAAACTATCTAACCTCATATCCAAGAGATCTATGTTTGTAGTTTTGTTTTTGTGTGATTGATGAGTTTCCAAATACTCATCATTTTTAGTCAAATCTAAACTGCAAATTCATCTGAAAACGCTCAAAAACACATCAAAATGATCAAATTATCACAAATCAGTGTTTTATGTGTTTTAAATTCAAAAATATCAAAATCAGATGAAAAATGATTCAAGTTTGCAAAATTGGCAGTTTTAGTCCCCCGAGTTTTAAAAGTTATCAAATCTAGTCCCTGGAAATTCAAAAATGTGGAAATTTATCATTCAAGGTCCCTGAAGTATTCTAAGTTGTTTAAAATGATCCTTGAATGATTCTTTGGTCAATTGGCAAGAAAGGTCCCTTAACTTTGGAAAATTGCAAAAATAGTCCTTAGACTTTAAAAATGGATTTTATGCAAAAAGGGCCCTTGTTTTATCAATGTTTGTCAAAATTGGTCCTTGTGAGAAGTTTGGAAATGTTCAAATTCAGTCCTTGAAGTTTGGTTAAATTACACTTTTGGTCCTTGCTTAATACATAAACCAAACGGATCCTATTTTATACATAAGGCCCAATCCAAATCCAATACACAAGCCCAATCCACTACCTTTGACCCTTGGTCCTTGACCCCTCCAGTCCAAATCTCTTTTGAACCCCAGCCAACCCATTTTGGACCCCTTTGTTATTACTACTGCCGGTCAACCAAAGTCAAATCCCACTCCCTCGCGCCCAAATACCAGAGACACTGTAGCAGTGTCTCTCCAAGCCTGATTCACCAATACCAGACCTGGTTTCTTCCCCATTTTCAACCCACTCCCATACCATGTCCCCTCCACCTCTTATAAACAACAAAATCCTTTAATTACCTCCACCAAATTCATTAATTGGAAAAAACTGCTAAGTGGAAAATTGGCGCCAAATCACAAATGAACGGATAAGATTATTCTAGCCAATCCAATGGCTCAAGTTTGGTGGGAAACAATCAGAAGCATGTGGGAAGGTGGATAAGTCTATAAAAGTGGAGAGAAGATACATTGTAATATATATCTAGTGAAATATTTAATTTTCAAGTCGTTTTTAGTGTAATTTTCATTTTCAGTTTATGTTTTAAGCTTAAAACTTTGTATTTCAAGTTCCTTTGTTATAAGAAAACTTTTGTGAACCTTCAATTCAAGTATCAAAGTTTATTTCAGTTTATGCAATTTCTAATATTTATGCAAAATTTCAAGTTGTTTCAAATGATGTTATTGGTTGTTTGTATGGACTAGATTAAGTCACTTAAGCTCCTAGAAAGCTCATTGAAGCTTTTAGTTAACTTAAAAATCAGTTTAGACTAAAAAAACCAAAAATCACCAAAAATCCAAATAAATACTTGAAAAATAAAAAAGGGTTCTATGGAAGTGTTCACAGCTGGAGCAGGGTATATAATGGATGGCCTTGGGTTAGTAGCTTATTGGTAAGCTTATAGGGGTGTTAGTTGATCTTAGTTCTCAGTTTCAAGCATTGGAAGCTTTTGTAAGCTCTTTTGATCATTTTAGCAGTTAACTGTGTTGCTTGTTCATTAGCTCTAATACCTGTTTCTATTTGTTCACTAGTTATAACTTAGTAAGTTTGATCATTAAAATCAGTAGTTTGTTAACTTAAATTTGTATTTTGCAATAATCTCATTTTGACAGTCAAATAAGCCTAGGTCTAGAATCTTGGTTTCAGTTGATTAGAGTTGTTGATTTGTGTTCTCTTAGTGCTAATATTTGATAATACAAGGTCTGCAATTAAGTTCATGTTTTATAATTGTGAGTTGCTTTGAAAAAGTTCATGACAGTCAAGTATAAGTGGTGTTTGGTTTTTTGTGAGTAAAGGGTCTTTGGTCTTTATCTTTGTTGGAAATCCATCTAAACAAGTCTAAATCATTCTTCACAGTCAAGAAATCAAGTCCTTGTTAAGCAAAAGTCAAAATTTCATTTGATCCTTAATTGAGCAGTTACTGTTGGATTTTTCAAATCCAAAATCATCATTTTGTGTTCAAAAAGTGTTAATCTTGCTATATTCAGTCTTAAAACACCTTAACATAACATCATTAGAGCTTAAGATCAGATCAAATCTCATTTTGGTCAACTTTTGGTTTTTTCTAAAAAAGTCAAAATTGCAAAAGGTCGTTTTTGAATAAACTTGGGAATTTCACTGTGGGTTTAATATCGAGAATCAGTTTACAAGCTCTTGGGGAATTATAGTTTGGTTGGTAAAGAAAAATACAAAAATATTAGTTCTTGGTTTTTCAGCTTTTTAAGTGCTTTTTAGACTGCTTATTTGAGGCACCTTGTCTGCATAGCTGCTCTGTACACAGAACTTGGTCCAAACTTGAAAAGCTTGCATTGAGCTTATCAACTGTCCAAATCTTGTCATTCTTGTTTCTTTGGAAAGCCAACCTGGTCTTCTTGAGTTGTCAATTTTTATTTTTCAGTTTGGAGCTTGTTAACTAGGGCTGCTATAAGCTTAAAGATTGTCCCAGTTTCTGTTTTTCATCATCAAAAGCCAAAGTGCTTATTGCTATTTCTGAGCTTATCAGTGTGCTTTCTTGCATGTTCTAGCTTCAGATCTGTTCATTAAGCTTGTTTGAATTCACTTTAAGCTTCTGTTTCAAGTATTGAGCTTATTTGAGCTTATTCCATAAAACAAGCTCATAAACCAACTGTTTGGGCTAATAAGCTTTCAAAACTGCTTATTTGGCTTTTGTAAATTTTTTGTCTTTATTAAAGTTTCATATTATTAGTATTTAAGTAGTTTTCAAAAATAAAATTTAGAAAAACATCAATATAAAAATAGTGATAGCGTTTATTTAAGATTTTTTAGCTTTTTGATTTTTCTTTTCAACTTATTAATAAGCAAATCTTATTTTTATAGTTTTCTTAGGTTTCTGTCATCACATAGGATTTTTAGAAAAAATTTCAGATTTTTCTTTATCTTTTTAGTATTTATTAAAATTATAAATAGTTAATAAATAATAAATAAATAGTAATAAATAATTAAAAAGTCTAAAAAATATCTTTTCTGTTTTAAAATTAGTTTTATAGTATTTTAGATTTTTCAAAGTTAAAATTTTATTTTTCCAAGTTCATTTCCTATTTTCTAGTAATTAAGTGTATTTTAAATAATAATTAATTAGTAATAATTAGATAAAAAGTGTGAAAAATATATTTTTAGTTTTAAAATTAGTTTTATAGTATTTTAGATTTTTCAGAATCATAAGTTTATTTTTCTAGCCTTATTTTGTATTTTCTTTCATTTTAGGGTAGTTATTAAATAGTTAAAATAGTTTTTAATTAATAATAATTAATTAAATAGTGTTAAAAATTATTTTCTTTTTCTAATATTTTTCTTTTATTTTTAGGATTCCAAAAATGTTATTTTTATATTTTTAGGTCTTTTATTTCTTAGTTCTCACTTTTTATTTTGTGCGTCTGCGTAGTTTTTAAAACTCACGTTTACGTTTCTTTGATCTGGTTGTTGTGCTTTCCAAATCTGTACTCCATTCCATTCCCAATCAATCAGTAGTGTAATTCCTAATCATAACCTTTACAGATCACTATCCTTAGTGATCATTCTATCCTCTGAGTTTGTGTTTAACACACCATTGAGTCTCCTTGGGACTAAACGACCCGGGAATCCCCTGTATTCTCTGATCTTAATTGTATTTGTGTCTGAGCTGTTTCAAGTCTGTTTGACTTGACTGTTTAGCGCGAATCAAAATTTTGGCGCCGCTGCCGGGGAGGCTTTAGCGTGTGTCTAGCCATTTTCAGATCCATTGTTGCACATACCCACCATTTGTAAAAAGTTTTTGTAAAGTTATAAAAAAAAAATCAAAAAAGTCATTAGCACTTTTCCTAAAGTGTTAAAACACCAAAAAAATATAAAACAACAAAACAATCGAAACGTTTTCTATTTTGTATTCTCTTTTAAGGTGATTCTTGAAGAGATACGATTTGGTTAAACGGGACGATAACAAAAATATTGTCCAAAAGTTTTTGAACCCATCTGCACAAATCTAACCTACGTCTTTTCAGTGGTACTTAATTAAATACATAAAAATCAACCACCGCAAATCAAGGCAGTGCACTACCTAACTGGGGGTGCGACCATTAATAAGTTCCCGAACATCAGATTTAAAACTTGCCTTTGTGTCACTTGTGATTTGGTGTACCTTTCTTAAAGAAGCCATTTCATTTGTGATTATTGGTTAGGTTCACTTGTGTTTTGCCTCATTTGTTTTGAAAATTGGTTTTTATACATAGTGCATGCGCACTCGTTCTTCCAGTTCTACAAGTCCACTTTCCGAACTTGGAAACATTCCTCGCAGACGTAGAGGACGTTCAGCTCCTTCAGCCGTGACTGAGGAACGTCTACCACCACCACCTCCTGTCGAAATGGCAGAAGACAAACCCATGAATGAGCTTCTCCAAGCACCCATCGAGGGTTACGGAGATGCCATTGTTGTTCCAGCCATCGTGGCTGACACTTTCGAGCTCAAAACCGGGTTGCTCAATCTAGTAACCCAAAGCCAATTCTATGGTTTTGAGCGGGATGATCCTCATGCACACATTCGATGGTTTAACAAGATAGCATCTACCATCAAGTACAAGAATGTCCCATCCGAAGCTATCAAGCTTCTTCTGTTCCCATTTTCTCTAGAGGGACAAGCCCGGAATTGGCTTGAGAAACAACCCCCTCGTTCTATAGAGACATGGGAAGATCTTGTCACCAAGTTTGTTAACGAGTTCTATCCTCCATCCCGAACCACAAGTCTTAAGAATGAGATAATGAAATTTTCTCAGAGATTTGATGAATCATTCGGGGAGGCATGGGATCGTTACAAAGAATTGCTTCGCAAGTGTCCGCATCACGGTTTTACCGAGTTAATGCAGATGGATACTTTCTACAATGGTCTCAATCAGGCCAATCAAGATTCTTTGAATGCCTCCGCGGGAGGTAATTTCCTGAGCAAGACCACAAAAGAGGCCTTGCAGATCATTGAGAACAAATCTCAGGTCCGTCCTTTCAGAGCTAAGACATATCAGTCTAATGCTGGACCTTCTTCTTCTTCATCCCCAGTGAGTACATCTAGCACCGATGCTAAGATTGATAAACTCACAGACATTGTTCAGGCTTTGGTTCTAGCTAACCAGAAGAAAGTTTCTTTCACTCAGCCGCCAACACATGCTGAAGTGAAGAAAGTTGAAGTTTGTGTCACTTGTGGTGGTCCTCATGCTTACTACAATTGTACTGCCACCGATGGTAGTCCTTTTGAGGCCAATGCTTTAGCCGGTAGTTCACAACAAGGAGGTAATCAATACCGTCCTCAAAATGAACCACACTACCGTGCTAACACTAATCAGGCACCACCCGGTTTCAATCCAAATCACAACATGCAAAACCGGAATCAGAACCAACCAAGAATGAACCAAGGTTATCAAAACCAAGGTAATTTCTATCCTGGACCCAATCAAGGTTTCCAACATCAGGGGAACCTACATCAAAACAATTTCAATCGAGGGAATCAATTTCATGGGAATACGAATCCTAATCAAGGGAATTTTGGTCATAATCAAAACATACGACCTCAAATTGTCCCTCCAGCTCCTCCCGTCATTACTCCTCCAGGACCATCATCTGATGAGTTACTGAAGCAGTTTATGAAATCCCAAGATGAAATGAACAGGTTGTTGGTCAGTCAGATTGCTGATCTGAAGAAGTCTTTAAATGATCGACCCTCGGGCTCAGGTACTTTACCGAGCAACACGATCGCTAACCCGAGGGGCGATGCCAAGGCGATCACAACCCGAAGTGGTGTTTCATACCCTGGACCTGCTGTTCCTACTACCTCTTCTTCTTCTTCTCTTCCTAAGGTAGTGGACAGTGAAACTCCAAAACATAATGGACCTACGACTCCAATGCCACCTCCTCCAGTGCCAATGAGTCAAGTTACCAAGGATACAACGGACAAAGTGCATTATTCTAGCCCACGAAGTACAGCACACGTCCAACCTTCGGTAGTCCAACCTCAAGTTGTCCAGAAACCCCAGTCTAATCAAGGAGTTGTTTTTGAACCTCCTATAGCTCCTGTTGAGAATCAGAAATCCAAATCTTCTATTCCTTACCCATCACGCTTGAATGAGCAAAAGCTCCGTGAAAAAGCCAGTCATCAAATGGATAAATTTTTCCAAATTTTCCAAGAGTTACATTTTGACATAAGCTTTGCGGATGCTATCATGCTGATGCCCAAGTTCGCATCGACTCTCAAGCACATGTTAAGCAATAAGGAAAAGCTGTTTGAAATGGCTAAGACTCCTCTTAACGAGAACTGCTCAGCAGTTATTCTGAAAAAGCTTCCTGAAAAGCTTGGAGATCCTGGGAAATTTCTCTTACCTTGTGTATTCCCAGGGATGGTTGAATGCTTTGCCCTAGCAGATCTTGGAGCAAGCATAAACCTTATGCCATATTCAGTGTGGAAGAAACTTTCTCTTCCGGAACTCACTCCTACATGCATGACTCTCGAGCTTGCAGATCGTTCCATATCCCGTCCTCTTGGCATTGCTGAGGACGTGTTTGTGAAAGTAGGAAAGTTCCATTTCCCAGCTGACTTCGTGGTTGTTGATTTTGATGCCGATCATCGGGTTCCTCTCATTGTTGGTCGAGGATTCCTGAGAACGGGCCGTGCTCTCATAGATGTATTTGAGCAAGAAATCACATTGCGTGTTGGTAATGAAGCTGTCACCTTCAACCTTGACCAAACTTCGAGGTACTCCGCAAATTATGATTCTGAATCGGTTAACCGAATAGATATCATTGATGTTGCTTCTGACGAGTACTCTCAGGAAGTTCTTGGTTATTCTCATAATTCTGTGAGTGGGGATTCCACCACATCTTCTCAGCCTATCATAGCCAATTCTACTCCTTCCATCACTCCGTTTGAGGGAAGCGACTTCATCTTAGATGAGATTGAAGCATATTTGGCTAGTGATTCTGTTCCTTGGGAAATTGATCACGCTCCAATTGATATTGAGGGAGACATACTTCTTATTGAGAAGCTGCTCAATGATGATCCATCATCAACCCCTCATCCTAGTGATTCAATCCCAGTTGAGATTAATCAAAATGAGATTAATCCGGAGGGAGATATTCTTCTTAAGAAAGTGTCAAATCTGGATACTTCTCTTCCTCTCCCTCCCATCAAACTTCATAACGAGAAAGTCAATTCAGTTGAGAAAACTGAAGAATTTCCGGAGGTTGAGCTTAAGGACTTACCTCCTCATCTCGAGTATGCATTCCTTGAGGGTGACGATAAATTACCCGTCATTATTGCTCGAGATTTGAGTAAAGATGAAAAAGCTGCTCTCATTACAATCTTGAAGTCACACAAGCAAGCAATTGCTTGGAAACTCTCCGACATCAAAGGTATAGACCCTGAGTTCTGTACTCATAAAATCTTGATGGAGGATGACTTCAAACCTGCAGTTCAACATCAGAGACGAGTGAATCCAAAAATCCATGATGTCATTAAACAAGAGGTTATCAAACTTCTTGATGCAGGATTGATTTACCCGATCTCAGACAGTCCTTGGGTTAGCCCAATTCATTGTGTCCCGAAAAAGGGTGGCATTACTGTTATCACAAATGAAGATAACGAGTTAATTCCAACTCGATTGGTTACGGGATGGCGTGTTTGCATTGACTATCGTAAGTTGAATGACGCCACCCGAAAAGACCATTTTCCTCTACCCTTCATGGACCAGATGCTTGAGAGATTAGCAGGGAATGAGTACTATTGCTTCCTTGATGGTTTCTCGGGTTACTTTCAGATCCCTATTGATCCACAGGATCAAGAGAAAACCACATTCACTTGCCCATACGGAACTTTTGCCTACAAACGTATGCCTTTTGGCTTATGTAATGCTCCTGGCACGTTCCAACGATGTATGATGGCCATATTCCACGACATGATCGGGGAAACAATGGAAGTGTTTATGGATGACTTCTCGGTCATTGGGGATTCTTTTCAATCATGTCTCTCCCATTTAGATAAAATGCTTCAAAGGTGTGAAGACACCAACCTTTGTCTAAACTGGGAGAAGAGTCACTTTATGGTCAAAGAAGGCATTGTCCTTGGCCATAAAATTTCAAAGAACGGGATTGAGGTAGATAGAGCAAAAGTTGATGTTATTGCTAAATTACCTCATCCTACTACCGTCAAGGGTATTAGGAGTTTTTTGGGTCATGCCGGTTTCTATCGTAGATTCATTCAAGATTTTTCCAAAATCGCCCGGCCTATGACCCATCTTCTTGAAAAGGATGCTCCTTTTATCTTCTCACCCGAGTGCATCGTAGCTTTTGAAACATTGAAGAAAAAGCTAACTGAAG
This sequence comes from Chrysanthemum seticuspe, assembly GCA_019973895.1. Taxonomy (NCBI): domain Eukaryota; kingdom Viridiplantae; phylum Streptophyta; class Magnoliopsida; order Asterales; family Asteraceae; genus Chrysanthemum; species Chrysanthemum seticuspe. Next base: position 191,722,900 of record BPTQ01000009.1, on the reverse strand, counting down.
CACCCATTCTCGTTGCTCCTGACTGGGACTTGCCTTTTGAGCTCATGTGCGATGCAAGTGATTTTGCTATCGGTGCAGTCCTAGGGCAACGAAGAAATAAACATTTTCAGCCTATTCACTACGCAAGCAAAACTATGACTGAGGCTCAAACTCATTACACCACCACAGAAAAAGAGCTATTAGCCGTGGTGTATGCTTTTGAGAAGTTTCGGCCGTATCTTATCTTGACCAAATGCGTAGTGTATACGGATCACTCGGCTCTTAAATATCTCTTTGCAAAACAAGATGCAAAGCCGAGATTGCTTCGTTGGATTCTCCTCCTCCAGGAATTTGATATCATTATACGTGATAAAAAAGGAGCCGAGAATCTAGCTGCTGATCATCTGTCCAGATTAGAAAATCCTCACCAAGATGTCTTCGAGAAAAAGGATATAAATGAAACATTTCCTCTCGAGACACTCAATGCGGTTTCTTTTCGTGGAAATTCTACCACCCCATGGTTTGCTGACTTTGCAAATTACCATGCGGGTAACTTCATTGTGAAAGGGATGTCGACCCAGCAGAAGAACAAATTCTTCAAAGATGTTAAACATTATTTCTGGGACGACCCTTTCTTGTTCAAAATCTGTGCGGATCAAGTCATCCGACGGTGTGTTTATGGACAGGAAGCTCTTGATATTCTCACAGCTTGCCATGCTGGACCCACCGGGGGCCATCATAGTCCAAACTACACCGCCAAAAAGGTGTTTGATTCCGGGTTCTATTGGCCTACAATCTATAAGGATGCCCACGATTATGTCAAAACTTGTGACGCTTGTCAGCGTCATGGTAATATATCTCAAAGGAATGAAATGCCGCAAAATGCCATTCAAGTTTGTGAGATATTTGACATATGGGGTATTGATTTTATGGGGCCATTTCCATCTTCTCGTGGTAACAAGTACATACTCGTAGCTGTTGACTATCTGTCAAAATGGGTAGAAGCAAAAGCCTTACCCACCAATGATGCCCGAGTAGTTGTGAAGTTTTTGAAATCTCTGTTTGCCAGGTTTGGAACTCCGAGAGCGATAATCAGTGATCGTGGTACACATTTCTGTAATGACCAATTTGAAAGAGTCATGCAAAAATATGGTGTTACCCATCGTCTCTCCACTGCATACCACCCCCAAACAAGTGGGCAGGTGGAAGTTTCAAACCGTGGTATTAAAAGAATTCTTGAAAGGACAGTAGGTGAAAATCGTGCATCCTGGTCGGATAAGCTTGATGACGCACTCTGGGCCTTCCGTACAGCTTACAAAACACCAATTGGGTGTACTCCATACAAGCTAGTGTACGGAAAGGCATGTCATCTTCCGATTGAACTAGAGCACAAGGCTTACTGGGCCTTAAAACATGCGAACTTCGATATACAGACAGCCGGTGATCATAGAAAAGTTCAAATGAATGAACTAAATGAACTTCGTGATCAAGCTTATGAGAACTCTTTGATCTACAAGCAAAAGACAAAGAAGATTCATGACTCCAAGATCAAGAACCGCGTTTTCAACGTTGGTGATCGAGTCCTTCTTTTCAATTCCAGATTGAAGATTTTCTCGGGAAAGCTTAAGTCTCGCTGGTCTGGTCCATTCACTATTGCTAAGGTTTATCCTTATGGTACCGTTGAGTTATCTCAAACCGATGGTCCTAATTTTAAAGTGAATGGTCATCGAGTGAAGCATTACTTTGGAGAGGACATTCCCCCTGTGGTTGTCCCGGATTTACAAACATTCCCCATGAACCAATGAATGCGGGGATCGAGTCAAGCTAGTGACTCGGTAATCAAAAACATTAGCATGCACCATATGGGTTTTCACCCATAATTCTGTTTTCTTATCCCCTTTCTACCACCCTAGTGTGGGGGAGTTTTTCCCACACTGTTGTATATTCTCAATCTTTGTGAAAAAAAAAAAAAAAAAAAAAAAAAAAAAAAAAAAAAAAAAATCCTTTCTGAATAAATGGCCGTAATATTTCCCTTTAACGTTCTTTGTTTCGGCATAACCGCCGGTACTTTGAATATTGAGGGCAATATTCATTTCTAAGTGTGGGGGGGAATTCTCACGAATTTCATGTATTATTTTACCCAAATCCCCCGTTTTTGGCCAAAATTTTTTTTTGGAGTAAGTGTTTTACACTTTCTCATTTGGTTATCAGTCCGCCTTGTCTGTAAGACAAAAGGATTGGCTAATCCAGGAGCAAACGGCTCTTGGTAAAGATTAATCAAATCCGTTTATATGGCTTGCAATTTGCCCAAAATTGTATGGTTCTTCAGCTCCCCATCATCCTCAAAAGATAATGAGCTGGCTAGCCCGCAAGGTTATGGCTTGTGGTAAAGGCAGTGGAAAATCCATAATTGGTATTCAGCTCACCAAAGATAATCCTGATAATTTATCTAAGAGTTGGCTAGTCCAGAAGGGTACGGCTTCTGGTAAAGACACATCAAATCCGTTATATGGTTTATGATTTGCCAATAAATCATCTGGTTATCGTTGTACCAAGATTCTTACTTGAATCAAAACAATTGGCTACTCCAGAAGTGATGGCTTTTGGTAAAGAGTTTTTCAAATCCATCAAGGTTTTCTCAAATCATTGCTAGGGACTAGCAATATCTCAGTGTGGGGGATTGATGAGTTTCCAAATACTCATCATTTTTAGTCAAATCTAAACTGCAAATTCATCTGAAAACGCTCAAAAACACATCAAAATGATCAAATTATCACAAATCAGTGTTTTATGGTATTTAAATTCAAAAATATCAAAATCAGATGAAAAATGATTCAAGTTTGCAAAATTGGCAGTTTTAGTCCCCCGAGTTTTAAAAGTTATCAAATCTAGTCCCTGGAAATTCAAAAATGTGGAAATTTATCATTCAAGGTCCCTGAAGTATTCTAAGTTGTTTAAAATGATCCTTGAATGATTCTTTGGTCAATTGGCAAGAAAGGTCCCTTAACTTTGGAAAATTGCAAAAATAGTCCTTGGACTTTAAAAATGGATTTTATGCAAAAAGGGCCCTTGTTTTATCAATGTTTGTCAAAATTGGTCCTTGTGAGAAGTTTGGAAATGTTCAAATTCAGTCCTTGAAGTTTGGTTAAATTACACTTTTGGTCCTTGCTTAATACATAAACCAAACGGATCCTATTTTATACATAAGGCCCAATCCAAATCCAATACACAAGCCCAATCCACTACCTTTGACCCTTGGTCCTTGACCCCTCCAGTCCAAATCTCTTTTGAACCCCAGCCAACCCATTTTGGACCCCTTTGTTATTACTACTGCCGGTCAACCAAAGTCAAATCCCACTCCCTCGCGCCCAAATACCAGAGACACTGTAGCAGTGTCTCTCCAAGCCTGATTCACCAATACCAGACCTGGTTTCTTCCCCATTTTCAACCCACTCCCATACCATGTCCCCTCCACCTCTTATAAACAACAAAATCCTTTAATTACCTCCACCAAATTCATTAATTGGAAAAAACTGCTAAGTGGAAAATTGGCGCCAAATCATAAATGAACGGATAAGATTATTCTAGCCAATCCAATGGCTCAAGTTTGGTGGGAAACAATCAGAAGCATGTGGGAAGGTGGATAAGTCTATAAAAGTGGAGAGAAGATACATTGTAATATATATCTAGTGAAATATTTAATTTTCAAGTCGTTTTTAGTGTAATTTTCATTTTCAGTTTATGTTTTAAGCTTAAAACTTTGTATTTCAAGTTCCTTTGTTATAAGAAAGCTTTTGTGAACCTTCAATTCAAGTATCAAAGTTTATTTCAGTTTATGCAATTTCTAATATTTATGCAAAATTTCAAGTTGTTTCAAATGATGTTATTGGTTGTTTGTATGGACTAGATTAAGTCACTTAAGCTCCTAGAAAGCTCATTGAAGCTTTTAGTTAACTTAAAAATCAGTTTAGACTAAAAAAACCAAAAATCACCAAAAATCCAAATAAATACTTGAAAAATAAAAAAGGGTTCTATGGAAGTGTTCACAGCTGGAGCAGGGTATATAATGGATGGCCTTGGGTTAGTAGCTTATTGGTAAGCTTATAGGGGTGTTAGTTGATCTTAGTTCTCAGTTTCAAGCATTGGAAGCTTTTGTAAGCTCTTTTGATCATTTTAGCAGTTAACTGTGTTGCTTGTTCATTAGCTCTAATACCTGTTTCTATTTGTTCACTAGTTATAACTTAGTAAGTTTGATCATTAAAATCAGTAGTTTGTTAACTTAAATTTGTATTTTGCAATAATCTCATTTTGACAGTCAAATAAGCCTAGGTCTAGAATCTTGGTTTCAGTTGATTAGAGTTGTTGATTTGTGTTCTCTTAGTGCTAATATTTGATAATACAAGGTCTGCAATTAAGTTCATGTTTTATAATTGTGAGTTGCTTTGAAAAAGTTCATGACAGTCAAGTATAAGTGGTGTTTGGTTTTTTGTGAGTAAAGGGTCTTTGGTCTTTATCTTTGTTGGAAATCCATCTAAACAAGTCTAAATCATTCTTCACAGTCAAGAAATCAAGTCCTTGTTAAGCAAAAGTCAAAATTTCATTTGATCCTTAATTGAGCAGTTACTGTTGGATTTTTCAAATCCAAAATCATCATTTTGTGTTCAAAAAGTGTTAATCTTGCTATATTCAGTCTTAAAACACCTTAACATAACATCATTAGAGCTTAAGATCAGATCAAATCTCATTTTGGTCAACTTTTGGTTTTTTCTAAAAAAGTCAAAATTGCAAAAGGTCGTTTTTGAATAAACTTGGGAATTTCACTGTGGGTTTAATATCGAGAATCAGTTTACAAGCTCTTGGGGAATTATAGTTTGGTTGGTAAAGAAAAATACAAAAATATTAGTTCTTGGTTTTTCAGCTTTTTAAGTGCTTTTTAGACTGCTTATTTGAGGCACCTTGTCTGCATAGCTGCTCTGTACACAGAACTTGGTCCAAACTTGAAAAGCTTGCATTGAGCTTATCAACTGTCCAAATCTTGTCATTCTTGTTTCTTTGGAAAGCCAACCTGGTCTTCTTGAGTTGTCAATTTTTATTTTTCAGTTTGGAGCTTGTTAACTAGGGCTGCTATAAGCTTAAAGATTGTCCCAGTTTCTGTTTTTCATCATCAAAAGCCAAAGTGCTTATTGCTATTTCTGAGCTTATCAGTGTGCTTTCTTGCATGTTCTAGCTTCAGATCTGTTCATTAAGCTTGTTTGAATTCACTTTAAGCTTCTGTTTCAAGTATTGAGCTTATTTGAGCTTATTCCATAAAACAAGCTCATAAACCAACTGTTTGGGCTAATAAGCTTTCAAAACTGCTTATTTGGCTTTTGTAAATTTTTTGTCTTTATTAAAGTTTCATATTATTAGTATTTAAGTAGTTTTCAAAAATAAAATTCAGAAAAACATCAATATAAAAATAGTGATAGCGTTTATTTAAGATTTTTTAGCTTTTTGATTTTTCTTTTCAACTTATTAATAAGCAAATCTTATTTTTATAGTTTTCTTAGGTTTCTGTCATCACATAGGATTTTTAGAAAAAATTTCAGATTTTTCTTTATCTTTTTAGTATTTATTAAAATTATAAATAGTTAATAAATAATAAATAAATAGTAATAAATAATTAAAAAGTCTAAAAAATATCTTTTCTGTTTTAAAATTAGTTTTATAGTATTTTAGATTTTTCAAAGTTAAAATTTTATTTTTCCAAGTTCATTTCCTATTTTCTAGTAATTAAGTGTATTTTAAATAATAATTAATTAGTAATAATTAGATAAAAAGTGTGAAAAATATATTTTTAGTTTTAAAATTAGTTTTATAGTATTTTAGATTTTTCAGAATCATAAGTTTATTTTTCTAGCCTTATTTTGTATTTTCTTTCATTTTAGGGTAGTTATTAAATAGTTAAAATAGTTTTTAATTAATAATAATTAATTAAATAGTGTTAAAAATTATTTTCTTTTTCTAATATTTTTCTTTTATTTTTAGGATTCCAAAAATGTTATTTTTATATTTTTAGGTCTTTTATTTCTTAGTTCTCACTTTTTATTTTGTGCGTCTGCGTAGTTTTTAAAACTCACGTTTACGTTTCTTTGATCTGGTTGTTGTGCTTTCCAAATCTGTACTCCATTCCATTCCCAATCAATCAGTAGTGTAATTCCTAATCATAACCTTTACAGATCACTATCCTTAGTGATCATTCTATCCTCTGAGTTTGTGTTTAACACACCATTGAGTCTCCTTGGGACTAAACGACCCGGGAATCCCCTGTATTCTCTGATCTTAATTGTATTTGTGTCTGAGCTGTTTCAAGTCTGTTTGACTTGACTGTTTAGCGCGAATCAGTGATCTTCTAGGTTCCTCTTAAAGGCGAGATCACCATCTTTGAAGTCGAGCAAGATCAAGTCCATGAGTTGCCATGCTTCCTCATCATCAAGACTACTGAAGTCTTCTTGTTGATGATTGTTTTTCTTTTCCTAAGATGTGTTGAAGACATTTGTGAAAGGTGTCTCAAGTGTCAAAACGAAGATATTAGTGAAGGGTATCTGTCGTCCATATCATAAGCACTTGTGGTAGGTGCTTTGAAGTCAAGACTAGAAGCATTATTGAAGGGTACTTAGAAGTCAAGACACAAGACATTAGTGAAGGGTGTCTTGAAGATCTAGTTATAGGCATTAGTGAAAGGTGCCTTAGATGTACATTCGATATGGTGTGTTTCGATGTACAAGATAGATTAGTACTAGATCCAAGGATATTTATATCCTTGATGATGTTGTAAAAAGGAGTGGATCTCCTTTGGGATTAGTCGTTGGTGTAGTGTTGGGTAGTAGTTCCTCCATTGCAATGGAACTAGGTGCTTAGCCTAGTACCTAATAAAGGGTAGGCGACATTGTGTAGGTGTGGTTCACCTTGGTGTGAAAAAACTAGGTCTTAGCCTAGTACTTGATAAAGGGTAGGTGACGTTGTGTAGGTGTGGTTCACCTTGGAGTGAAAGAACCCGGTGGTTAGCTAGCACCGGAAAAAGGGTAGGCGACGTTGTGAAGGATTCTCCGCCATAAGGAGATTGGTGTAGTGATTACGAACTCTCGATTAGGTGACTCGGGGAGTGGAGTAGGGCAAGGAAGGTGTCCTTGTAGCCGAACCACTATAAATAATCGCGTTGTGGTTTTGTGCTTCTTACTCTTATCTTTTCATTACATACTTATATATGTTTGTTTATCAACATCCAACACACACATCTAAATAGATTGACATAAGTCGATCTAAATAGTTTAAAAGGAAGTTTTAATTGGCAAAACTATTCAACCCCCCTTCTAGTTTTCCACAATTGGCATCAGAGCTTCTTTACCAAGTTTCTTGAAGTATATTGTACTTTAAAAAATTGATACGATCCATGGTTAATTGAAAACTACAAAGAAGGTTTTTCATAAAAACAAACACCATGTCTTTGAAAACTATATGTTTGGATGTTGATTTGATAACAACATTTTTCTTATTTACTTTTGCATTTAATTGCACTAATCCTTTTGTCATGTTGATTAGTCAAAGCTCACATCTATCAAGCCATAGGATTTGCTTGATAATAAAGATTACCTTCCCTAAGAAGGTATCTTGAGCACAAAGGAGCTGGAATTGTCTTCTGACATTTGATGTGTCATTTGTAAAGACATTTCTAAGTGCATTTGAGGTATGACTTTCCACTTATCTCGAAACTATATTAGCTTAACAAATAAGTATGATTACCTAGGTATTTACTTGATTATCTTATGTGCATATACATGTTTTACATGTAGCTTCATTAGGAAGTTGTTTCTCACATACGTGTCACTCTTTCGTCTATAGTCGTGGTTTATAAAACTTGTTTTTTATTTCACTTAATCCAAAAATCATATATTTCTAATAATAAAACAAAACACAAATATCAAAAAATCCTATTTTCCCATAAATACTCCCACCATCATCCACTCCATCAAATCCCCACTTTTTCAAATCCTCCAATTTCAAAAATTTCCTCTCATTCAAAACTTCATCTTCCTCTCCATTTCATCTCAACCGAAACCAAGAAGGATCGTCTTCAATATGGTTTACATCGCCCTCGTGCTCATCGTACTTGTGTTCCCTATGATGAAGTTCACATACGGAGACATCTACTTTGTGTTGTTAATCTACATTGGGGTTACATACCCAATCCTTTGTATCATTCTAAGCATTTAAATGAAATATTATTAATAGTATAGTTTATCTAGGTTATTGTTATCATAATGTGTTTGTCCTTTTGATTTATATGTTTCGTACTCTTTCGTGATACATTAGAAGTCTTGTATGCATGCTAAAAGAAAATGTAGGCTAAAACACATATCTTGGTACAAAACTGTAAAACCTATGTTTTTATCAAATTTGTTTCTGTTACTACAGATCCACGGATCCCGGAAAGTGTACTAGCCGGATCCCTTTTGAAAGGGAACCGTGGGAACCGTCCTACTGGAAAACAGTTTTTCATGCAAATTAAAAACCACTTTCTTCCTAAATAAAATATTCCACTAGAATAAAGTAAGCTAAGTGTCATTGTTGTTAAAAACCATTGTTAATAAAAATCTAGTAAAAACGGTAGATAATCATTAGTTGACCACAAACATCACTTTCTATTATCTCATCATTTCTATAGGTTCAACTATGATGCATGAATATGAGTTTGATTTTTCACTCACTAGCGTCTACACTCCAAACATCTCCCTTGAACCCAACACACCTGTCAATCATGTCCGTGGGTTTAATAATCTCAAAAACCGTCACTTCCACGAAGGACGTATTGTAGACACCTCTCTACAATTCGAAGAAGGTATCAATACCTCCTTCCGAGCCATAGGACTAGAATGTATTCTTGAAATCAACGGGAAGATATGTCCAAGGTTCATAATGGAATTTGTTAAGACCTTAGATATATCAACCTTATCACAAACCCACTTAACAAACACAAGAATACCCACGTAAAACACAAACAATATGCGTAGAATAGAAGAAGAAAAGATAAGAATGTGGTGACTTGAATGATAGATCGTGTATGTATTTAAAGAGATAAAGGGAAGAAGATGAAAACAATAAGTTGTATATTGCTTCAAGGAAAAACACACACACACACACTCAAGCACACCCCTCAAATGACCATTTGAGGGGTATTTATAGGTGGAATACATGAAAACCTAAAAGGCTTTCCTTTGGGCCTCGTTGGACTTGGATTGGGCTTGGGGTACTTAAGCTTATAAACGGCTAACATACCCTAAAGTTTAACCAATTAGATTAGCCCAATCCACGAGCCCGTTGACTATTCTATCACGATATCTAACACACGATACAAAGTTCCTAATTGTGAATGACCATCACTTCTAATAAAACTATTAAGGCTAACAATCTCCCCCTAAGGGGTGGTCATTCAAATGATGCTCCACTTGATTAGGTCTTTACTTTTCTCGAGCTTGAACTTTGCGTGTAGATATAGAATAGTCTTAATTCTTTGTTCCTTCATGCTTTGTGATCAGATAATGTGGTTGTCTGCCGTTGTCAACTTCGTTGGTTAGATGTCTCCACATCTTTCTCCACCATGCTCACACTTCTATTTGACTTTGAGTTTCCAATGATGAAGTTCTCGAGTCTGTAAACTTTGTAGATTCTTTGACATTGATGAAGAATCATATTTAAATTTGTGTAGCCTTTGATTATGATGAGAACTTTCATGTGTTGTTGGTATGAGCATGTGTAGAATCTACACGATCAATCCGCTCCAGAGCTTCCATAAGAAGAAAACATAAAAAACGGGTTAGTAATAAGCGGATTCCGGCACTTACAAGTTTGAATTTCGAGGGTGTTAACAGCATAGTGTGAAAACACGTCTCTAATTCTCACAGAGGCCGTTCCTGAACTGGAGTCTCACAAGTGAGATAACGCGATATACCGAAGTACATCTACAGTTCAGATGAGTCGCTGAGGTACACCGAAGCATCACCTCACGACTGTAGACTGTTTGAGACACACTAAGCGTAATCCACGTGGAGTTACCGAAGTGACCTGCTGTCAGGGCTGCTTGATGTTGACCCTGGCAGGAGTTTCCATTCAATCACTGAAGATCACAGATGTGAAACTTCTCATAAATGTTCTGGCAGATTGCTAAGATCTGCGTAGGACTCTAGAATATATCACTTTTGTCCTTATTGATGAACAACAAGCGATGTCATGTCAAGTGTTCCTATGAGATCTTTTGATGAATCTCGTGGCTCTAGACTCAATTTGTGCATTTTGGTTTTCCTGAGCGGAGACTAGGGAGAGGGTCTCCTTCTTCAATATCAACGATCTCTAAGAGAAAGTCGATAGATTATGTAGGGTTCCCAGTGAGAATGAAACAAATCCCTTTTGAGAGGAATTGAGTGGCTAGAAGGTTTAGTGCAGTGCGTCACTGGGTCCATGACGTCTTTGTCTTCAATACCGGTGTCATCTTAGTGACAACCAGTAGAAGATGAATTGAACCCTGTTTCTGCCCTAAGGTTGATTATGGAGGGCTATTTCTTTTCACCCTTTTTCATTACATTTCTTTTTAATTCTTCAACCCTTTCTTTTTCCTTTCTCACATTACTCCTTTTTTCAATCATACCTAAGGACTTCTAGTACTAACTATTTGTGATGTCCTTGGGTAGATCCCTCCGGCTCTGGCGGATCATAGGACGAATTTCCTATCCTTAGTCACCTTATAACTCCATGACTGTCCTATTGTTGCCATAAAACCATTTTTCTTGAAAGTCTCTCAAAGTGTTTATGATTATCAAAATATTTTGTTAACACCTTGAGAGTTTTGTTTTTCAAAAACACTCCCCCTTCACATGTGCTTATATTGTTTTAACTGAAATCTGCACAGAGAGGGTAGAGTTCGCATTTTTGAATTGATCGACTTTAAATGAACAAGACCGATTCGAGACACGTTTACATCACTAGAGAACTAGCTTGAAATTATTCCCCGTCCTGGTCAAGTCATAGAAAGTTTCTCGAGATGGTACATGATTCCTCGTCAATTCAATGGTTGCATCTGAGTCGAGTTCATTTTGAGATTCAAACAACGATCATTAAACTTTTTGATCACATTTTAATCACGTCTTCTCCCCCTCAAAAATAGCATATCTATGATGTTTTTGAAACAAAATGATTAAAAGATATGTTTTTCGAAAAGCATTTGGAGAGAAACTGATTTAGCATGAATTTTGGAACAATTTGGTTTTATACTCCCCCTTAACGAAAGCATATTTTTCAAACAGAAAATTTAGAATCAATTAAGGGTTTAGAGGGAGTTATCTTGGTACCAAATGTGAGAGATTTTGAAAAATCTTTTTGAAAAATTTCGAATCAATGGTACGCAAGATGAGAAGAAGATTTTGAAAATCTTTTGAAGATATTCGAGAAGAATAATCTTCATTTGTTTTAGGATAAGTGCTCGATATTTATGAAAATCGATTTTGCGTAGCACTTTCCTTTCTTTAAAGCGCGGGTCCTGAACTGATGTGTTCAGAAGCCATTAAATTGAAGTCCGGGTTTCATACTGAAGTATACGAAAGCCATTATTGAAGAAATTTTGAGAAACGACATGTTTTAGAAAACATATTAAATAACTCTCGCTCAAGCATCTGTACATGCCCGTATCATTGTTGAATGACATTTCTAGAAACGTACAGAATATCGATTATACGAGAGACATGTCATGAGAAGAATATTTTTGGATTTTTGATTTTATATTGTTTTTGTATTTTTGAAAGTTTTATATTTTTATATTTTGCTTTTGTTGGTTTTTCAAATTTTGTATTTTGGTTTTCAAAAATATTTACAAAGAAGATTTGAAGAAAGAGAAAATAAGTTGGGACAAGTAAAAGTGGAGTTAAGAGTGGAACTAGAAAAGGATTTCCACATGCGAAATTGGCATAAAGTTCTTCTTTACCACATGGGGCGTATGAACCTTCAACACTTTTACAAGTACCTGCATCCACAGAAAAAGAATTTTCACAAATAACAGTGTTAGAAGTACATGTTTCCTCACGGTGATGGTGATCACTATCAACGGTTGTAGTGGTTTTTACTTCATAATCTTGATGAGTTTCACTATTATCTGTGTTGGTGCAAGTATCAAAAATCTTTCCTGTGGGAATCCATCTAAGACCTACTTGGTTGAAAACTTTTCCCGTGGGTATCCACCTAAGGTAAGATCTAGGAGTTGTTTTCTTATCAGATGCAGCGGAAGACTCATTTTTGGAAAAACTACGTCCTGAAGAGATCGTCCTATTAGGTGTCTTTTTGTTTGTCTTTTGATCAACGGGCTTGTTTCTATTTGGTGTCTTAGTGGATTGTGCCTTGGCACGAGAATTATCTTTCTTGAGATATTGTGAGACACATGCATCATGATTAGCTGAAAAGACACATTTTTTGCATGTAGTACAGACAAATTCAATATTCTTGTTTAAAACAGCAGCTTTAACTTTGTCACTACAATCTTTTGGAAATTGATTCTTGTTCGAAAAAGACTTAGAATCCTAGTGTTGTTTTCTAAGGGCATAGAATTTTCTTTTGCGCAACTACTCTTAGATGCAAGCCAATCCCTAGTCTTTTGTAGAGTGTTCCTAGGTAATGGTTTACTACTACTAGCAGTGCCTTGAAATCTTGTAGAATTCATCACCCTAGATGTTGCACCTAAAATTCTGTCTTTTCGAGTCTGTGCCTTTTTTCTAGCTTCTTCTAGATAGTGATTGTTGACCATGTCGTTAGAACCAACAGATTCTTTAACAGGATTTTTGTTCACATTTCGTGTACTATTCCTAGAAATGCCAGGTGTAATCACTTTTTCTGTATCAAAAACAGGTTTTTCAAAACCTTTGACAATTCTCTTTTTAATAGGCAGGGACTGTGGAGTGACTGTTTTTGACAAATCATTTTTCTCATTGACTCTTGGAGGAGGCTGAGAAATAGACATTTTTGGTTTGAAAACCGGTTTTGGCACATTTGTTTTCTCCTCAGTCAATGGTTTTGCAATCTTAGTATCCACAGCCTTTCCTTTTAGACATCCCAGCTGAGCTCTCAAAAGATCATTTTGCTCTTGCATGTCCTTGTAGGCACGCTCATACGACAGTTTGTCATACTTGCATTCCTCGGTTTTTCGATCAAGCAGTTTAAAATAGGACACATTTTCTTTTTCAAGTTTTTCAAGAGCATTTTCATATTTTGAAACAATTGCGGAGGTCTCAGACTGGAGTCTTTCATGATCTTCAATAGAATATGTTTGCAAAATGATGGACATAATATCAGTAGTCAGAACATCTTCGAAGAGTGAATCATTTAGATTTTCCAAAACTTTGATGTGTTCAAAACATTCATTAGCTTGCTTTACCAGGGATTTATGGTCCTTGACAAAGTCATTTGTTTCTCTCAAAAGTGGTTGTTCAACATGAATTACCCTTGAGTTGATGTTATTCAGCTGAGGGGCAATTTGAGTTTCAAAAAACTTTTTCTGTTCAATATCAAAACTATTAAACCAGATGTTTGTTGTAATATTGGTTTTAGTTTTAACAGTCTCTTGAAGATACCCAATTCTAGTTTTAACGTCATCTAAAATGCTTCTAGCATCACTTGTGTTAAAAGGATTGTTTGAAGACATTTGTTCGATTTTCGAAAGAGATTTGGAAACTACAACTGGTTTTGAAACTGATTTTGAAACTGGTGTTGACACTTTGTTTGAAACACTTGGTGTGATGGAAAACTTTGAATTTTCTTTTTGATTAACAAAAGTAATTCCATTAATTTTGTTCCATTTGTTATAATCAATCGGTTTAAGATCTGGATTCTTTTGTTTCATTTTTTATCTACTCTCCTCAGATAGTTCCAACGTTTCAAGAGAATCACGAACAATTATGGGTTCATGCAAAGGTTTTCCGTTGTTCAACATATTCTGAGATTTCTGAGCTTTCTTGAGGAAACAAGGAGGTGAGTTACCAAGAGCCATTTTATGTGTAGTATGAAAAATCGGATTTACTTGATTATAAAGCATCTTGTTTGTTTTAGCGGAATGACCCGTTGTAAGAAGTAAATTATCCAATTTTTTGATAGTTTCATTTTTATCCAGAATTTCATCAAGAAGAGAATCTTCTCGTTTTGAAAAATCAGCAATCAACTGTTTCTTCTCTTTTTCAAGATCAGAAATTTCCTTGTTTAAAGATTTTATTTTCAAGTTCAGATTCACATCAAGTGTATCATACTTGATTTGCAATTGTTTTTCTCTTAAAACAGAATTTCGGTAAACAATTTCTAATTCTGATATTTTGTTTGTATGAAATTCATAGGCTCTGGCGTTCTCTTTGTAACTCTCAAGCTCAGCGGTCAATTTTTTATTCGCTGCCTTAACCTCGCGATTGACCTTACTAACTTTTTCAATTTCAATGCCACAGTTATTTATTAATGATTCAAAATAAGCACGTGTTTCCTCATCAGTCTCAGTATTTTGTGCCACACAGCCTCCACTAGGATCCACATCTGGAGTTTCAGACTAAGTATTGCTACAACTCGGATTGTCCAGGTATGTATCATTAGTAGGTGCGGATGTCACAGAATGCTGTTCGTCATGAGTAAACACATCACATATGACATTGTTATAGCATGGATCAATGATTGGTACCTTAGATACTGCATTGGCGTCATAGACAGGAGGTGCGTTAGAGTCAGTGTCGTACGAAGCTTCCTGAAGATTTGCCATGAAATTGCAGTTTGCATTGATGTCCTCTCGGTCTTCCAAATCATCCATAATAGCCATAAAGTCATGTTCCTCAGCACTCAACTGAAGTCCTGCATTTTCCTTTTGTACCAACATGATAGCTTTCTGAAGATACGCAAGATCCTTCTTTTTTGGCTTGGTAGGACAATTCCTTGCCATGTGACCCACTCCTTGACAGTTGTAACACGTAACCTGATTACCCTGATTCATATTTCCATAATTCCCAACGACTGGAGCTGCAACATTCCCATTTTGATTACCCACTGCTCTATTCCCAACATTCTGTGCCATCTGATTTCCAACATTCTGACCCAACTGATTACCCTGATACGGAACCGCCTGATTACCCATGCGACTGCTAAATGCTTTATCCAATAAAGAAAATACCTGTAGCAAAGCATTTTCTTGTTCAGTTTCAGGATCAGTGATTCCTTGTTCCTGGTATTGGGGATACTGTTGTTGTTGAATGACTTGTTGTTCTGGTGGATAGAATTGTTGTTGAGGGATAACAGCTTGTGGTTGTGGAATGTATTGCTGCAAGTTGTTGTTAGTGGAAGATGATGAAGCTTGTTGTTGTCTATTCACTGGAGTTTGAGTCTTTGCAATTAGTGCCAATGGATCATGATTCTTTGCCAATCTTTCTTTCCGTACTTCATTCGCTTCAGATTGGTTTTATTTCAGAAAATCGTTTAGTTGATCAAAGTTCACCTGATGTAAGTCTTTTGTTTGGTTAACAATAGTGACATATCGTCCCCATTCTTCTGGAAGATTGTTCAGGAACTTGATGTTTTGAATGATAGTTCTGGGTGTCAACTTGTTTCTGATAAGTTCATTCATCAAAGTGCAAAACCTTCCATAGTAGGATTCAATGGATTCTCCTGGTGTAGAAGTGAACTTTTCCCATTCAGTTAGCAGCTTGTTCTCCATGTCTTGTTGACCAATTTCTGTTCCATGACAAAGCCGTCTAACACGTTCCCACATATCAAAAGCAGTTTCACAACTGTCTACAGCAGCAAATATGTCTATTGGTAAACCCAGTTGGACAATATGAATTGCCATGTCATCTGCATCGACTTGCTTCTGATCCTCTTCAGTGTATTCTGATTCATTTTGAAGATGAGAGGATGGTGGGATGGGAGGTGTTGCATCAGCATTTCCAGGGATATGGACTTGTCGAGGCTTGAAGGGTCCATTCTGAATGGATTGAATCATGAGTTTCCCATTAGGTTTGGTCTTTATGTAACGAAGCATACGACTTGTCCATTGAAGATAACCACCTTTTGCCAACATAGGAGGACGGTTTTCGGCACCGGCTGCATTAATGTCTTGTTGAGTTGTCATTGATGAAGGTATGATATGATAAAGTTGATGTAGGATCGATTCAACGATAAAGGAGTTGTGGTTGATGAAGATTAAGCTCAGTTGAAGTTTTTCTGAAGGTCGTACTCGTAAACTCGGTTCTTAGGCGTAAAATTTTTTTTCCCAAAATTTGAAATTCACTATAAAAATCAATTCTAAGATCGTATGAAAAATTTGAGTTATGACAATTTTGACGCCAAATTTGACCCGAAAATTTTGAATTTACGCCCAAAATTTGACCAAAATTTTCACAGATAAACCAAAATTTGAATCTCGCGTAAAAATTGAACGTTTAGTCTCCTCAAAAATTTAAATTTTACTCAAGTTTTCCCGCCAAAAAACTCGAATAACCCAAAAAACACTCGAATAACCCAAAAATGTTGACCTTTTTCACCCAAAGTGCTTAGAAACGTTACGAGTAGAAATGACCAATGAACCAAAAACGAGCTTAAAAATGATTTAAAACACGTAAAGCTTCAAACTTTTTTTTTTTTTTTTTTTTTTTTGAAAATGAAAGGCTTAGGCGTAGAAACACGAAGTTACGAGTAGACGATGCTTAGGCGTAGGATCTTATGCGTAGGAAGCTTAGGCGTAGGATTCCTTAGGCGTAGGATCTTATGCGTAGACTTAAAGTTAGGCGTAGGAAAACTTATGCGTAAGATTTAGCTTATGCGTAAGACAAGGCTTAGGCGTAGGATAAATACTTAAGCGTAAAGTAATCTACGCGTAAGTCTAAGCTTATGCGTAAGATTAGGGTTTTGCCCAAAAATCCTTTACACTATCACAGTGTAAGGGATATCCAAAAGTCGAAGTGTTCCACAAACATATCCAAGTGAGAGAAGTACTGAGTCACCGTTTAAGCTCGAAGAATCTGCACCAAAAAGTTATGAGTAGAACCGTATGCGTAGTTTGACTTTCTTACGCGTAGAACTAGGGTTTTGACCTACGCGTAAAAAAATTTCAGCGATTCAAACGATTTCTCTTGCACAGATAGTCTTAAAAACACTCGAATAACCCAAAAATGTTGACCTTTTTCACCCAAAGTGCTTAGAAAAGTTACGAGTAGAAATGACCAATGAACCAAAAACGAGCTTAAAAATGATTTAAAACGCGTAAAGCTTCGAACATTTTTTTTTTTTTTAAATGAAGAGCTTATGCGTAGAAACACGAAGTTACAAGTAGACGATGGTTAGGCGTAGGATCTTATGCGTAGGAAGCTTAGGCGTAGGATTCCTTAGGCGTAGGTTCTTATGCGTAGACTTAAAGTTAGGCGTAGGAAAACTTATGCGTAAGATTTAGCTTATGTGTAAGACAACGCTTAGGTGTAGGATAAATACTTAAGCGTAAAGTAATCTACGCGTAAGTCTAAGCTTATGCGTAAGATTAGGGTTTTGCCCAAAAATACTTTACACTTTCACAGTGTAAGGGATATCCAAAAGTCGAAGTGTTCCACAAACTTATCCAAGTGAGGGAAGCACTGAGTCACCGTTTAAGCTCGAAGAATCTGCACCAAAAAGTTACGAGTAGAACCTTATGCTTAGTTTGACTTTCTTACGCGTAGAACTAGGGTTTTGACCTACGCGTAAAAAAATTTCAGCGATTCAAACGATTTCTCTTCCACATATAGTCTTAAAAACACTCGAATAACCCAAAAATGTTGACCTTTTTCACCCAAAGTGCTTAGAAAAGTTACGAGTAGAAATGACCAATGAACCAAAAACGAGCTTAAAAATGATTTAAAACACGTAAAGCTTCGAACTTTTTTTTTTTTTTTTTTTTTTTTTTTTTTTTTGAAAATGAAGAGCTTAGGCTTAGAAACACGAAATTACGAGTAGACGATGCTTAGGCGTAGGATCTTATGCATAGGAAGCTTAGGCGTAGGATTCCTTAGGCGTAGGATCTTGTGCGTAGACTTAAAGTTAGGCGTAGGAAAACTTATGCGTAAGATTTAGCTTATGCGTAAGACAAGGCTTAGGCGTAGGATAAATACTTAAGCGTAAAGTAATCTACGCGTAAGTCTAAGCTTATGCGTAAGATTATGGTTTTGCCCAAAAATCCTTTACACTATCACAGTGTAAAGGATATCCAAAAGTCGAAGTGTTCCACAAACTTATCCAAGTGAGGGAAGCACTGAGTCACCGTTTAAGCTCGAAGAATCTGCACCAAAAAGTTATGAGTAGAACCTTATGCATAGTTTGACTTTCTTACGCGTAGAACTAGGGTTTTGACCTACGCGTAAAAAAATTTCAGCGATTCAAACGATTTCTCTTGCACAGATAGTCTTAAAAACACTCGAATAACCCAAAAATGTTGACCTTTTTCACCCAAAGTGCTTAGAAAAGTTACGAGTAGAAATGACCAATGAACCAAAAACGAGCTTAAAAATGATTTAAAACACGTAAAGTTTCGGACTTTTTTCCTTTTTTTTTTTTTTTTTTTTTTTTTTTGGAAAATGAAGAGCGTAGGCGTAGAAACACGAAGTTACGAGTAGACGATGCTTAGGCGTAGGATCTTATGCATAGGAAGCTTAGGCGTAGGATTCCATAGGCGTAGGATCTTATGCGTAGACTTAAAGTTAGGCGTAGGAAAACTTATGCTTAAGATTTAGCTTATGCGTAAGACAAGGCTTAGGCGTAGGATAAATACTTACGCGTAAAGTAATCTACGCGTAAGTCTAATCTTATGCGTAAGATTAGGGTTTTGCCCAAAAATCCTTTACACTATCACAGTGTAAGGGATATCCAAAAGTCGAAGTGTTCCACAAACTTATCCAAGTGAGGGAAACACTGAGTCACCGTTTAAGCTCGAAGAATCTACACCAAAAAGTTATGAGTAGAACCTTATGCATAGTTTGACTTTCTTACGCGTAGAACTAGGGTTTTGACCTTCGCGTAAAAAATTTTCAGCGATTCAAACGATTTCTCTTGCACAGATAGTCTTAAAAACACTCGAATAACCCAAAAATGTTGACCTTTTTCACCCAAAGTGCTTAGAAAAGTTACGAGTAGAAATGACCAATGAACCAAAAACGAGCTTAAAAATGATTTAAAACACATAAAGCTTCAAGCTTTTTTTTTTTTTTTTTTTTTTTTTTTTTTTGAAAATGAAGAGCTTAGGCGTAGAAACACGAAGTTACGAGTAGACGATGCTTAGGCGTAGGATCTTATGCGTAGGAAGCTTAGGCGTAGGATTCCTTAGGCGTAGGATCTTATGCGTAGACTTAAAGTTAGGCGTAGGAAAACTTATGCGTAAGATTTAGCTTATGCGTAAGACAAGGCTTAGGCGTAGGATAAATACTTAAGCGTAAAGTAATCTACGCGTAAGTCTAAGCTTATGCGTAAGATTAGGGTTTTGCCAAAAAATCCTTTACACTTTCACAGTGTAAGGGATATCCAAAAGTCGAAGTGTTCCACAAACTTATCCAAGTGAGGGAAGCACTGAGTCACCGTTTAAGCTCGAAGAATCTGCACCAAAAAGTTATGAGTAGAACCTTATGCTTAGTTTGACTTTCTTACGCGTAGAACTAGGGTTTTGACCTACGCGTAAAAAAATTTCAGCGATTCAAACGATTTCTCTTGCACAGATAGTCTTAAAAACACTCGAATAACCAAAAAATGTTGACCTTTTTCACCCAAAGTGCTTAGAAAAGTTACGAGTAGAAATGACCAATGAACCAAAAATGAGCTTAAAAATGATTTAAAACACGTAAAGCTTCGAACTTTTTTTTTTTTTTTTTTTTTTTTTTTTTTTTTTGAAAATGAAGAGC
Organism: Chrysanthemum seticuspe; assembly: GCA_019973895.1. NCBI lineage: Eukaryota > Viridiplantae > Streptophyta > Magnoliopsida > Asterales > Asteraceae > Chrysanthemum > Chrysanthemum seticuspe. The sequence continues at coordinate 191,702,969 of BPTQ01000009.1, read as the reverse complement.
TTAGGCGTAGAAACACGAAGTTACGAGTAGACGATGCTTAGGCGTAGGGTCTTATGCGTAGGAAGCTTAGGCGTAGGATTCCTTAGGAGTAGGATCTTATGCGTAGACTTAAAGTTAGGCGTAGGAAAACTTATGCGTAAGATTTAGCTTATGCGTATGACAAGGCTTAGGCGTAGGATAAATACTTAAGCGTAAAGTAATCTACGCGTAAGTGTAAGCTTATGCGTTAGATTAGGGTTTTGCCCAAAAATCCTTTACACTATCACAGTGTAAGGGATATCCAAAAGTCGAAGTGTTCCACAAACTTATCCAAGTGAGGGAAGTACTGAGTCACCGTTTAAGCTCGAAGAATCTGCACCAAAAAGTTATGAGTAGAACCTTATGCATAGTTTGACTTTCTTACGCGTAGAACTAGGGTTTTGACCTACGCGTAAAATAATTTCAGCGATTCAAACGATTTCTCTTGCACAGATAGTCTTAAAAACACTCGAATAACCCAAAAATGTTGACCTTTGTCACCCAAAGTGCTTAGAAAAGTTACGAGTAGAAATGACCAATGAACCAAAAACGAGCTTAAAAATGATTTAAAACACGTAAAGCTTCGATCTTTTTTTTTTTTTTTTTTTTTTTTTTTTTTTTTTTTTTTTTTTTGAAAATGAAGAGCTTAGGCGTAGAAACACGAAGTTACGAGTAGACGATGCTTAGGCGTAGGATCTTATGCGTAGGAAGCTTAGGCGTAGGATTCCTTAGGCGTAGGATCTTATGCGTAGACTTAAAGTTAGGCGTAGGAAAACTTATGCGTAAGATTTAGCTTATGCGTAAGACAAGGCTTAGGCGTAGGATAAATACTTAAGCGTAAAGTAATCTGCGCGTAAGTCTAATCTTATGCGTAAGATTAGGGTTTTGCCCAAAAATCCTTTACACTATCACAGTCTAAAGGATATCCAAAAGTCGAAGTGTTCCACAAACTTATCCAAGTGAGGGAAGCACTGAGTCACCGTTTAAGCTCGAAGAATCTGCACCAAAAAGTTATGAGTAGAACCTTATGCATAGTTTGACTTTCTTACGCGTAGAACTAGAGTTTTGACCTACGCGTAAAAAAATTTCAGCGATTCAAACGATTTCTCTTGCACAGATAGTCTTAAAAACACTCGAATAACCCAAAAATGTTGACCTTTTTCACCCAAAGTGCTTAGAAAAGTTACGAGTAGAAATGACCAATGAACCAAAAACGAGCTTAAAAATGATTTAAAACACGTAAAGTTTCGGACTTTTTTCCTTTTTTTTTTTTTTTTTTTTTTTTTTTTTGGAAAATGAAGAGCGTAGGCGTAGAAACACGAAGTTACGAGTAGACGATGCTTAGGCGTAGGGTCTTATGCGTAGGAAGCTTAGGCGTAGGATTCCTTAGGAGTAGGATCTTATGCGTAGACTTAAAGTTAGGCGTAGGAAAACTTATGCGTAAGATTTAGCTTATGCGTAAGACAACGCTTAGGCGTAGGATAAATACTTAAGCGTAAAGTAATCTACGCGTAAGTCTAAGCTTATGCGTAAGATTAGGGTTTTGCCCAAAAATCCTTTACACTATCACAGTGTAAGGGATATCCAAAATTCGAAGTGTTCCACAAACTTATCCAAGTGAGGGAAGCACTGAGTCACCGTTTAAGCTCGAAGAATCTGCACCAAAAAGTTATCAGTTTGATACGTATTCCAAGATGAGTATTGAAAAACCACGTCTAAGAAGCTCGAATTTG